>JAUTWP010007013.1:0-14086 GCA_033042655.1 Cyathermia naticoides
CCAAAAGTGTACAATTTCCCTCAACAAAACAATTGCACAACCATTTCAAATTTGGCATACATTCTCTTAAAGAATCCCAAAATCAGTTGCACCAAACCCACACACCAGTCGGCACGAGTTACTCACTTGTTTCCGTTAGTGTGACAGTGCATTCCCCCCTGCTTCCCCCACCTGTCACAGACGCGGTAGATGGATAAAACCATAAACTGCACCCATGAGAGGCATCTGCTATAACAACCTGGCTCTGAACGTAGACATTAAACATTTGACCTTGACCTATTGGAAAGAGTAGCCTATGTGGTGGTAGCAGGTTATCTTTAAAAACAAAAACTGTCAGAATGACCATATATATGATTTACTATAGCCGATGATTAAAAAGCAGTCAATGTGCTCTAGTGGTGTCATTAAATAAAACAAACTTTACTTCATTACATTATCATGTTATAACTATCAATCATTGTTATACATATATAACTACCATATGTTATACTATTATATGTTTGTTAGAATTAATGCATCTATCACTAACTTATAATTTTCAAACAATTAAAACACTGTGGGTTATTAACATATCATTTTCAACCAATCAAGAACACTGTGGGTTATTAACATATCATTTTCAACCAATCAAAACCACTGTGGGTTAATAATGTATCATTTTCAACCAATCAAAACCACTGTGGGTTAATAATATACCATTTTCAACCAATCAAAAATACTGTGGGTTAATAATATACCATTTTCAACCAATCAAAAACACTGTGGGTTAATAATATACCATTTTCAACCAATCAAAAAAACTTTAATAATATATCATTTTCAACCAATCAAAAACACTTTGATCCAATAACTTGTTCTCTATTTAAATATCACTGATGTACTACTAACCAAACAACTTATACACATTACTAAAAGAGTCGTGTGTTGAGAACTTGCATTCACTTTATTTCACTTCCACCATCCTGTGCATGCCTGTGCTTCACTTTATCAGAAAAATGCTCGAAGGGAATCCGTTACCACGGTCCCCATCCTCCTTGAGCCTCCCCCTGTCAAACAACGACGTGGTTCTCTTCAATTCTTCAGTATTACAAAGACAGACAACGGAAAATCGGGTGATGGTTTGAGAGTGTATGATGACTCGTTTGTAAGTCAGCATGTTATGTATGGGCGTCTCCTGCACGTTTTTATATAGTAGTATCTACATAACATATTTTTATCCCATTCGATCCCTTCCTGATTCCTGTAGTGGCTAGTAGTTGTATAGATAGCACCTTTTTGTTTTGTAATTATGTGAATAAAATAGATTGTTTTTATTTATATGATTATATAAAAATAATTTCTGTATAATATTTAAATAAATAAAAGTTCTATTGATTCAATCCTTATGTGAATATAGGATTATATAAGAATAATTTCTGTTGAGTAAAATATATAAATAAATAAAATTATATAAATAAAAGTTCTATTGATTCAGTCCTTATGTGAATATAGGATTATATAAGAATAATTTCTGTTGAGTAAATATTTAAATAAATAAAATTATATAAATAAAAGTTCTATTGATTCAGTACTTATGGTTTTGCACAAGCGAGAGCAATTGCTCGCACAAAGCGATTCTTCCGTAGGCATCAATAGGCCTATCTATGCTATACCAGCCTTAGTCAACATCTCATGTTTGTAAATGAGGAATTACCTCACACATTTTAAAATTTTGTTTGAATTTATATAAATCATAGGAGTTCAGTAACTTGAACACGTGTTGATTTTAGTTAATATTTTTATTCTGAGAGCAATTGCTCTCCTACCTAATTTCATGCGAGCAATTTATTGCTCACCATTGATGTTCAAATCATAAGTACTGATTGATTAAAGTATTTAAATAAATAAAATAATATAAAAATAATTTCTGTTTAAAATTATTCATTCTTTTAATACTTGTAGTTGTGATTTATAAAAAAAAAGGATTGAAAGTTTTAATTTAATGGAGACAAAAATGTCAATTAAAAAAAAATTGAAAAAAAAAATGAAAATCAAGGAACTCAGTCTTAGAAGAAATTTTGAGCAGATAGATTTTTATTTAGAATCTTAAATTCATAGAAAGTTTAATTTTAAAATAGTATTTTTTTTATATATATATATATATATATATATATACAGTAGCAATCAATGTGCTCTATATGTGGAACATGTGGAGAAATGATTTAAAGCTCCAAATAAATATATACTGTGACAAAATAATGAAAAATAAATCCCAAAATGTAAATTAATATATATTTATATAATTAATGAAAAGAAATCTTCTTTGAACTTTAAAAAGAGCAAAAATGGAAGAAAGAAATAGAAAAAAGTATTATTTTTATTAATAACTTCATTATAAAAATATCTTTTTTTTTTTTTTTTAATATTATTAGTAGTACTGGTATTTTTATTTATTTTTATTTATTTTTATTTATTTTTATTTATTTTTATTTATTTTTATTTATTTTTATTTATTTTTATTTATTTTATTTATTTATTATTTAATTGTATGGGGTTTTGGTTATTGTATTTGAGTTGCTGCACTTGCACATGACACTGTAGACAAGTTTGCATGTTTTTGTCACATATATCACTTTTTATGTTGTTTGTGTTTATAATCCTCTTATTTTCATCTTTCATATTCGTATATTTACTGACTATCCATAGATGTCCAGTATTTACAATCCTAACAGTCACAAACTTGAATTTACCTCTACCCACCCATTTATACTCTCCCATTTACACCCTACCTTCAATTTACACCCTCCCTTTTACACCCTACTTCCAATTTATATCCTCCCCTGTTACACCCTACCTTCAATTTACATACTCCCTTTTATGCCATACTTCCAATTTACACCCTCCCTTTGACACCCTACTTTCAATTTATACCCTACCTTCAATTTATGCCCTCCCTTTTACACACTACTTCCAATTTACACCCTCCCTTTAACACCCTAGTTCCAATTTACACCCCCACTTTTACACCCTACTTCCAATTTATACCCTTTCTTTTACACCCTCCTTTCAATTTATACCCTCCCCTTTTACAACATACTTTAAATTTACACCCTCCTCCCTTTTGCATCCTTAATTATATCATAAAAATCCCATTGATTAATTATTTAAACTTCCAAAATGTTGACATATCCACATGAAAGTCAATGAAAGTTTTTACCAAGTCCACCCTTCCAAAATGTTTGGATTGTAAAAGATGGATGCTTATGGATGGTCACTTGTTGTTTTCTTTATAGATAATTTATTAAGATTGTCCACATTTATATAATACAAAGATATTGTATTTGAATTATCTCCCTTGTTAGAACGACAAATTATTAATATCAAAATGATTCCTGATAGACAACTGAGGTAAGGTAGACAACTGGTAAGAGAGATAACTCCGGTAAGGTAGACAACTGATAAGGGAGACAATTGTTAAGGGAGACAACTCTGGTAAGGTTGATACCTCTGGTAAGAGAGATAACTCTAATAAGGTAGACAACTCTGGTAAGGGGATAACTGGTAAGGTAGTCAACTATGATAAGGGAGACAACTGATAAGGGAGACAACTCTGGTAAAGTTGATAACTGGTAACTGTGACAACCTAGGTAATGAGACAATTTAGGTAGGTCACTTAGTAGGTAATTGAGATTAGTAAGATGAATTACACGTGTATATAAAATAATTGTTTCTAGATAAATATTATAATAATAGGGTATATATTTATTTAGTATACATAATTAATATTTAAATCTATAGTTTACTCATTTGTTGATAAATGTGTTGGGTTGGTAGTTTGTCACTTACTAACTATCACATTAGAATCCTCAATTAATAAACACACTTCCCAATAACATTCAATTTATTTTAGATCATTTGTATTAAAATGTATTTTACCATTAACTTCAACTAGTAATAATATAACCAGTTTAACTTATATTAACCTATATAGTTTATTTTTTGATATATAAAAACAATTAAAATGTTATATTTTTGAAGGAGAAGGTAAGTTTAAAAACATCAGCTTAAATTTGATAAACTTTGTTTAAAGGGTATAATTAAGTCTCAGTTTAAAGGTTTAATTAAGTCTCAGTTTAAAGGGTATAATTAAACCATTGTTGAAAGGGTAAACAATTTTGATAACAAGAAAATAATATTTTTAAAAACAAAAAATATCAATTAAATTGTTTGCTTTAATAATTGAATTAAATTATGAAACATTGTTTTAAATGTTTTATACACTTTCCACATGTGAAGCAGTTGTTTGACCTATTTACAGTTTGGGCTCTTTTCCGTTCCAACCAGTGGTACACAACAGGGTTTTTTTATCAAATGCCATGCTATTTTCTGTCAGTTAGAAAGTGCATATAAAAGATCGGTAAAAATAGCCTATGTGGAGGCGTGCGTTTCCTGAGCCTTTAAGAGTAATCAATGTGCTCTAGTGGTGTCATTAAATAAAACAAACTTTACCTTTAGCATTTTAATACCCATTAAAGGGAAACAACCCATTTTCACCTTTTTTAATGTTTTGATACAAATATTTGATTATTCCCCTTCAAAAGATTACTGCTTGCCATTTTTTAAAAACTGGTTAATAATACAATCAATGTATTTGACGTCCAGTAGCCGATGATTAAAAAATCAATGTGCTCTAGTGGCACCATTAAATAAAACAAATTTTATTGAAACTCAGAATGACTATATGTTTGACATCCAATAGCCAATAATTAAAAAATCAATGTGCTCTAGTGGCATCATTAAATAAAACAAACTTTATTGAATCTGTGTCAAATGACTATATGTTTGACATCCAATAGCCAATAATTAAAAAATCAATGTGCTCTAGTGGCACCATTAAATAAAACAAACTTTATTGAATCTGTGTCAAATGACCATATGTTTGACATCCAATAGCCAATAATTAAAAAATCAATGTGCTCTAGTGGCATAATTAAATAAAACAAATTTTATTGAAACTCAGAATGACCATATGTTTGACGTCCAATAGCCAATGATTAAAGTATCAATGTCGTTTAGTGGTATCATTTAATAAATCAAATTTTACTTTCTCTGCCTGCCTTCTCAATATAAAGTTAAATAATGTTAATGTTTGGATATATAGAAATATTTTAATTTGTATTTTGTTAATGGGTGATATTCATTGATAGGTAAATAAGATTTATTAAAATTTCTGTTTTGTTTATAATTTTGTATTAGTAAAAACGTTAAAAGATGGGAGGGGAGAGTTCAATTGTGTATCATATATAATTTATATTTGAATAAAATGTTAAAGTGGCAGCGTCTGGGTTTTAAAAAAAATATTTAACTATTTAGAATATATCTTGAACATTTGTTTGTTGAGCACCACGCTCCATTCTTCTGAAGCAATGATTTGCTGTATCATAATTAGATGACGCGAAATGCACTATAAATCGGCGAGGCGGATCGCCAGCTCTCCACCATCGCTAAGTCTTAGCACAATTTGTGTGACCTAAATATGGTACAGAAGGTCATTGCATCAGAAGAATGGAGTGTGGTGCGCATCAGACAAACGTACAAGATATATTCTAAATGGTAAAATATTTTAAAAAAACAGACACTGCCACTTCAAAAATTATATTGCCGCTTCAGATTTGTATCTTGTTTCTTACAGGGAAGTTTGACACGTCGTCGTGGCACCAATCTTTCAATTGACGACTCATGCACCGTTCCATCCACCAGTCCTCACGGAACTCTCACGTTCAGAGATGACAGAAAAAACAAAGAGAAAGCGCAGAACAAATTATCACAGCTTTTCACGCCACTTAGTAAGGTAAGAAAATATTTTTCGTTTTTGTTTGGCAGCCGGTATTGCTGCTAAAGAAACAGCTTTTCACGCCACTTAGTAAGGTAAGAAAATATTTTTAGTTTTTGTTTGGCGGCCGGTATTGCTGCTAAAGAAACAAAATTCATTAGAAAAGTTTCCCCAATTTTAAACTTTTACCTGCCATGGACCAGAGATGGCTGATGTCATAACTAGGCTCAAGATAGGCATCTGCTATAACAGCTTGTTCTGAATGTGGTCGTTAAATCCTTTGATTTGACTTAAATTTTTGCATATAAAAAAAGCAGCTTTATGTGGTGGCAACGGGTTTCCTCTAAAAGAAATGTGTCAAAATGGGCATATGAATGACATTCCAATAGCCGATGATAAGATAAAAATCAACATGCTCCAGTGGCGTCATTAAACAAAATAAACTTTACTTTGACTTAAATTTTAACAATTTTTCCAAAGGGAGCTGATTTTTAGAGCTAGTTTATTATTATATCCGCTGCATTCCCAACCGGTCTCCGTGGTGGAGTGGTTAAGGCTGGTAGGTACTGAGATCGAATCTCTCAGTCGATGCATGGGATTTTTAATCTCAGTACTGACTCCAACCCAAAGTGAGTGCTCCGCAAGGTTCAATGGGAAGGTGTATCCACTTACACCAACCAGTGGTTCCATAACTGGTTTAATAAAGGCCATGGTTTGTGCTATCCTGTCTATGGGAAAGTACATAAAAAATATCTGTTGCTGCTTATCAAAAAGGAGCTGCTCTAGTATAGCGGTAGCAGGTTTCCTCTCTTCTACTAACATTAATATCTGTCCTGGACACAGCTTAGGAAGCTGAACTGTGTACCTGTGACAGCGTGCTTGAACCTTAATTGGATGTAAGCACGAAAATAAATATAACCAAGCAACCCAGCCGTTGCCTGCTCATGTATGCATTTGCTCCTGTATGTTCATGTTGGGTCATCATGTTTTACGTCCACGTTCAGAGCCAGACTGTTATAGCACCTGCTGTTATGTTCAAACCTGACATGCCTTAAATACTACATGTTTTCTTGTCATATTTCACACATGACTGCACTCGAGATCTTCACAGATACGCCTTGCACTCACTCGTAGTTTTGTCATGCCGTCGTTTAATAGACGGTTTTTTAATGTATGACTTTATGAGAAATATACCGTGTGTTACCAGATAGTGCCATTAATTTCACATCATCACTTGTCAAAACTCCGGGTTCTTGTCCTACCTGGTGATGTTATTTACAACACTAGGAACAAAGAGCTTTCTGTAAGGATGATTTTTTTACAGGATTCCGTCTAGGTGTAATCGGAGGACTCATTCATGTACAACCTGTATCAGACAATGCCAGGGTTACGGATATCTGACCTAACATTCATAGTCTTAGCTGAATTTATAAAACCTGATTTAGTGACAGTGAAACTCCTCTAAAACAGACACCCTGTAAACCAGAATCCTCTCTAAACCAGACCCTCTCTAAACCATACCACCTCTAAACCAGAATCCCTCTAAACCAGAATCTCTCGAAACCATACCCCCTCTAAACCATACCTCTAAGCCAGAATCTCTCAAAACCATACCCCCTCTAAACCATACTCCCTTTAAACCAGAAACCCCTCTAAACCAGAATCCCCCTAAA
Source organism: Cyathermia naticoides (assembly GCA_033042655.1). Taxonomy (NCBI): domain Eukaryota; kingdom Metazoa; phylum Mollusca; class Gastropoda; order Neomphalida; family Neomphalidae; genus Cyathermia; species Cyathermia naticoides. The sequence goes on from JAUTWP010007013.1 coordinate 7,486, forward strand.
CCACACACCCTCTGAACCAGAACCCATCTAAACCAGAATCCCCTCAAAACCGTACATACAAGTTGTTCCAGATGTGTCCATTTAGTGTAAATCTAACCTCTGAAAACCAGACACCTCTCAAGACTGGACATTTTACTTGGTCCCATGAGTGTCCAGTTTGAAGAGGTTTCACTGTAAAACCTGTATCAGACAATATCCGGGTTAGAGATATCTAACCTAACATCGTGTCAGGGCTCAATTTAGGAAGCATGATTTAGTTGTTTATTTTCCTTTCCAACCAGTGGTCCACAACTGGTTTATCAAAGGCCATTGTATGTGCTATCTGTTGGAAAGTGCTCCAGTGGCGTCGTTAAACAAAACAAACTTTACTGTGCTTAACTTTTTTATGTGTGTATATATTTGGCAAAAGAATGTGTAATCCAGTTTATGTAAACAGCTATAAGCTTGATAAAATATTTGGGTTAAATATAGGTAAATAAACTTGTTCAATTACAATGCAAGGATTATGCCTTTGTATTTTAGGAGTGAGATGTAGCTCAACTGTGAAGTGATCAGTCATTGGATCGATCCTTTTCAGTGGACCCATTTGCAGTTTGGGCTATTTTCCGCTCCAGAGTCCAATCAGTGGTCCACTGAAAAGATAAAAAAAAATCATTGTGCTCCAGTAGTCGTCAAATAAAATAAACTATACTTTTTTTCACAACACCACTGGAATACATTGATTTTTATCTTATCATCGGTTATTGGACATCTTTCATATCGTAATTTTGACACATTTTAGAAGAAACCTGCTGCAGCCACATAGGTTACTCTTTTTGAAAGGCAGCAAGGGATCTTTTATATGCATTTCCCCCACAAACAGGACAGTACATACCAAGGCCTTTGATAAACAAGTTGTGGAGCACTGGTTGGAAAAGGAAGAGTTATAAAAAGGGATAACACAAAAGTATTTTTATTACAAAAACAAAATTCTTAGAATTGTAATAGAAAAGTAAAGTTTGTTTAATGGCATCAAACATATAGGACCGAATTCATGAAGCCTGTTTTTCTCTTACACGCGTGTAACTACATACATTTACAATGCTTGAACACTCACGTTTAGCTAAAACGGGCTTCGTAATTTGTGATTCCTAGTTTTCAATTGAAGCCTGTTCCAGCCACATATTCTACTCTTTCTGATAAAGGAGCAGGATGTAGCTCAGTCGGTAGCGTGCCTGCCTTTGAAGCGGTCGTCGGCGGATCGATCCTTCTCAGTGGACCCATCTGCAGTTTGGGCTATTTGCTGTAGCAACCAGTGGCCCACAACTGGTTTATCAAAGGCTGTGGTATGTGCTGTCCTGTCTGTGGTGAACCACTGGTTGGAACAGAAAAGAGCCAAAACCGCAAGTGGATTTAATATCAAATAACACACAAACATCTTTTATATAATTTCTATGATGATTAACTTGTGGTATTTCATAGTAAATAACTATTATAACCCATGTTTGATAACCGCCCATTGACCTGAATAAAACCTTTTGTCATTCGCATGATCAAACTTCTGTCATATACAGTGGACTCTGTCTAAACCAGATCCAGTTGGGACCAAGAAAATATTCTGGTTTAGACAGTGCCAGTTTAGACATGCTATCCACTGTTTAGCTGGACTGGACTTTGAAATTGTGCTGGCTTACACAGAAATCCTGATTAGACAAATGCTGGTTTACACAGAAATCCGTATTAGACAGATGCTGGTTTAGACAAAGTGCCGGTTTAGACAGATGCTCTCAAGTGTTAAGTGGCTGGACTGGACTTAGAAATTGTGCTGGTTTACACAGAAATCCATACTATACAGATGCTGATTTAGACAGAGTGTCAGTTTAGACAGATGCTCTGAAGTGTTAAGTGGCTGGACTGGACTTAGAAATTGTGCTGGTTTACACAGAAATCTGGATTAGACAGATGCTGGTTTAGACAGTAAAGTAAAGTTTGTTTTGTTTAACAATGCCACTGGAGAACATTGATGTTTATCTTATCATTGGCTATTAGACGTCATTCATATATTCATATGGTCATTTTGACACATTTCTTTTTAGAAGAAACCCGCTGCTGCCACATAGGCTTCTCTTTTCGATAAGCAGCAAGGGATCTTTTATATGCACTTTCCCACAGACAGGACAGCACATACTATGGCCACAGCACATACCATGGCCTTTGATGAACCAGTTATGGAGCACTGGTTGGAACGGAAAATAAACCAAACTGTAGTTGGGTACATATATATGAATATTTTAACAAAATGTCAGGATGGAAATTATACGAGAATTTTTTTTGTTATATATCACCTTTTGATTTAATATTTAGAAGATAGGACAGCAATATTTAACTTTGATAACATGCACACCCACTGACTTAAGTGACTAATAAATGATTCATAATATTAAAATAATTCACTATTTACTTACACTTGGATTACTTAGGAAGAAGGGTGGTATTGATCCTTGACTCATTATGTACTGGTGGGTTCCAAGCAGAGGGACCCCTGGAGGAAGATTTGGGGGCGCTTTTGCTGAAACGAAGAAAATAAATCATCATCAACTTTAAAGGGATATTAAACAGGAGCACTCTAAACATGCATTTATTGACATTTTTGGTAAAGTATATAACCTACAAATGTGATAAATAAAATATAAGAGTTGATTTATTAACATTTATGGCTTAAAAATGGTTTCAAAGTACGCTTTCTGCTTTCTTGCATATTATGCATTTTCCTGGCCTCCTAAGCCCCGCCCACAACCTATGACATCTTAAAGGTCATTCGTTCTGACTGGTCCTCTAGGCTGCCATTGATTTACAATGCTAAAAGGAATCGACACCCAAAATTAAAATAAAAGCCCTGGGGTTAATACAGGCATCTACATTGTTTATATTTAGCATGGTGATACCCCTCAATCAAACCTACCAAATAATTATAAATATTCTTTTCAGTTTTGACAAAATATGTAATATGATGAAAAATTACATTTTAACTCCTTTTAAAATATGTAAAGAAACATCTTTTTATGTCCTGTTTAATAGTTTTTTTAAGGATTTAAATAAAATTAAATATTAATAAATGATTGTAAAAAATGCATATAATCATTCAATTTGATTATTTATTCAACCCGTTAAGAGTTGTTTGGATTTTAAAATTTCGATTCGGTGTAAATTGCAATTTTAAAAAACCCATAATTGCCATTTAAAAAAAACATTAAAGAGAATCAATCATATTTTCCCACACTTTCATGTACCAGTATGTAAGCATGTTAAAAGTGACCGAAATATTAATAAATTTTTATAATTAATTACAAGTATAATTAAGTGTTTTACATTTGCATTTACAAGTAAAAAAATGTTTTATATATTTTTATAAGCAGAAGCTTAACAAAGAAATATTTTAACAAAATTACTTGTGGAGGGCAAAGACGCTCTTGACGTGCTTGATAAAGCTGATGTGGCAGATGATGAAACTGTTGTGGTTCCTGTCGAAAGGGAGGATGTGGCTGTAGTTGTGGTTAGATTGGTTGATGTTGTCGATGAAGTTGAATGATCATACTGTAATAATTAAAAATTGTGTGTAAGCAGTCTATAATATCAGTTGATGGGCAAAACAGATGATTTTTTATTAACAATGCAGTTTTGTTTTATATTTTAGAGATTAGGAGATATCTGTATTTCAAATATATACTACCAGCTTTGAATAACTCACTGACTGATAAAAGTGCACACATTATAGTGCACCTGTATATTGAATATTGGTGAGTGATGGGAAGGAAAAATAATCAGAACACCAAACTGTTATGATAAAAAAATATGGTATCATATCCATCATTTTATACAAACAACAAAAGTTTTAGTACATATTTTACCTGGGAAGCCGAACTTTCTGGAATGGAATCTTTAAGTCCCATCTTCGTTAAACTGTCACCAAGCTTGCTCCCCGCTAGAGCTGAATTCTGTAATGTCGACTGATGTCCAGAAGTAACAAATGACTGTGAATTATAACCTGTTTGGCTTGGTGTAGCAGACTGTGTCGGCAAGCTTGACGACGAATTTTGGTAAGATGATGAATTCGTTTGATTTGAATATGAACCAGCAGATTGATTTGAGAATGAACTCGCCTCATTTGGGTAAGACGCATTAGCCGGTTGGTTTGTGTATGAAGCAGCCGACTGGTTTGTGTAAGCACTAGCTGATTGGTTGGCGAAAGGCGTTCCACTCGACTGATGAACGTATGAAGAAGAGCTTGCTTGTGATGGAAACGATGATGGATTTGCTGGATTCTGGAAAGATGAAGAATTAGTCTGATTGGAGTATGATGCTGAATTGCCGGTACTCGATGGTCGCTGTGATGACGACTGCGAGTCTCTCACGAAACTGGAACCAGTTTGACTTTGGTAAGTGCTCGTTGGTGTTGATGATTGATACAGTGTGTTTGGATTCGACTGGCTCGAAGAGTAACTCGACTGGCTCTGGAATGATGTACCTGATGGACTGTAATTTTGATACTGATTGGAGCCTGAAGGGAACTGGCTTTGACCAGATTGATACTGGCTTTGTCCACTTTGATACTGATTCTGACTAGTCTGGTACTGTCTTGGGAACGAACTCTGCTGAGAGTGCGCGCCTGTTGTGTGAGTATACGACTGAGACACAGGAAGTCCACTTGACTTATGCCCTTGAAATGTTGTTGCAGACGATGGATACGCTCCAGATGACGGACCAAAAGAACTTAAATTGGGAGATTCTGTGGTGGTTGAGGTCAAAGACACTGAAAAGGAAAAATTATGATTGTAGACAAAACATAACATAACCTTGCGAATACTGCAGGTGAGATTTCTTACCACCTGTTAACACATGTATTATCATGACTATTTTGAATTTCCAGCTGTATCAAAGAATAGGAAAACTGGAAATGAATTACACAAAGGTATTCTTCTTCCTGGCTTTTTCAAACAAAACTGGTGATTTACAAGTGATAAATTGGTCATAATTTCTGGTTAAAAATTATTTTCCTGTGGAATTATTTTAATGTTACACTATTGCTATCAGTGGTGGAATGTTTGTTAGTTTGGGCAAGTTACAAGTAATTTGATTGTATATTTGAACTTTTTTTTATTGACAAGGAATATAAGATTATTATTTTTATACAGTGAGTAAGGAAAGGAACGTAATGACAAAATGTTTAAAGGCAGTTTCACAAGAAAGGTTGCATTAAGTGTCTCACTGCGACCCAAAAATGAAGTAACATTTTGTAACAAATAACATTTTAAAAAGCATAACATAAAAATAAAATATAAAATAGAGTATCACCATAGGTTGTATAATGAATTTCTAAGGGTATCTCAAATCAAGATTGTTTTTTTTAAATAACAATTTTTACCAGTAAAATTGTTTTTATTTCAAGTATAATAATGAAAACAGTTTTTATAGCTTCTTACAACAATGACTTATAAGATTGTGAAATCAATTTGAAACAAATTAGAATAATATCGAAATAGGATTTAAAAATTTTGTTTGACAAATTTTAAAAATAATTTAAGATGCCAATATAGGTTTACTTTGATTACATACTGCCAATCTCTCCATTTTTATTAAGAAACACAATCTACATAGCATGCAATGTCCTTATGGGATTGTTTTATACTGTAATATTTTGCATTAAAAATGTAAAGTAATGTACAGCAGAAAAAACATCCACTGTCATCGACAAATTCACTTAAACACCTATAATTAAACATTATAATTCTCATATCTATAATAATTTTACAAATTAGTCACTGCAAGCTATAATTATATACTACATGATTAAAATCATGACACTTCTCTGTATATATACAAAGTTGACATTCAGGTATTTTAGGACAGAACATTTTAACGGAAATCTTTTTGGTTCAAATCTATCACATAAACATGTTTTAAAATTGTTATTAAATTTTCTTTTGGATTAATTTCAGTAAAATTATTGAAAATAATGAAAAAAGTAAAAGTTTGTTTTATTTAATGCCATTTATTTTTATTTTATCAGCTATTGGACATGATAATTCTGACACATTTCTTTAAACGAAACCCGCTTCCTCCACATATGCTACTCTTTCTGATAAGCAGCAAGGGGTCTTTCTCAGACAGGACAGCACATACCATGGCCTTTGGAATCAGTGGTGAACCGCTAGTTGGAACGGGAAATGTAATGATTACACATTGCAAAAAGAAGTTCAAATTTCCATGTTAAAATAATACAAACACATGTAAAATTTCAGCAAGATAGTTATGAACCTTTTATCGCAATCAATAAGCAGGTGCAACCTTTCCTGTGAAACTGCCCTTAATCAGCAGCTATTACATATCAAACATACAGTATTTACAACTCATGGTCATCAGAAGAAACCTGTTGCTGCCACACAGGCAATTCTTTCTTCGTGATAAGCAGCAATAGGCTGTAGGCTGAGCTGAAATATGTGCTTAGAAATAGGATTTCGTTCCACTATCCGAGGATCTAAAATATTTTTATGTTTTCATGTACATAAATATCTTACCTAATGGAATTCACTTGTTTCCAGCTAACAAACTTGCACAACTTTCT
>JAUTWP010007124.1:3739-14081 GCA_033042655.1 Cyathermia naticoides
TATATATCCCACCCCATACTGAATTGAAGCATTCAATAGCTGTATGCCCCCTACCAAAACATAAATAAATAAAAACAATAAAATAAATAAAAATTAATAAAAACATTGTGTGTCCATCTATGCCTGGTATAATGAATATTAGAGTTCACTATAGATTTTTTAAATATAAAATGTCTGAAATAAAATAGCACTGCTATTTGTATGAGTTGGTTGTGTTAGAGCAAACTGGATTGTTTAAAGAGTTGATGCATGCAGACAAGACAATCTATAGCTACAGTATATAGTGTGCAGCTTGAAATGTTCACCGAATGTTAAGTACTAATGAAGTCTGCAGCTTAATACAAGCATTGAAGCTGGTGCAGAAAGAATGTTATTCTTATGAATGTGTATTCTGATCAAATTTAATTTTAACTATTCATTTTTCCAGGTACATGTATTAATTATCAAAATTAATAGTAAAATAAAGATGCTATATAATATAATGTAAAGAATATCAGTCCATATATATAATGATATAAATATTTTTTTTTTTTTATTGAAATATGTATTTTAAAAAATTCATTTAACACAAATGTATTGTAATACACATGTATTAAACTGTATAAATAATTTTTTTTATATTAATATATATTAAAAAAGTAAAAATTACTTTTTAAAATGTATTTATTATTATTATTATATAAATATTTTGTACCCCTGGAAAAACAAACTACATCAGTGAAGTTTCATTGCACAAAGGGTTAGTATATGTACCTGGAATGTTAGAAAAAGGTGACTCTACAAGTTTCTGGCAGTCAGGTTGAGAGGAGCATCTCTCGAGAGGGCGCGGCGCTATGTCGTACACATTGAGACAATTGTTGCTCATTGAATGAACCATGCTTGGCGGCCATTGCCCGGGTTTCCTGGCAGGCACGTGTGGCCTGGCTGACATGGCCGTTGGCCTGTGTTCTCTAAACATAGCCTGGCTCTGTGAACCAAACTGTGCACCTCTGTCAGGAATATTCTGTGCTGCTTGGTACGGATTCCTCAACTTTCTACCAACCTCAGAAGACGATGACTTCACGTCTGCTCCACTTTGACCTTGACCTTGCTGACACTGATACCCCACTGGCTGGCTTCTTTGTTGATATGCCATCCCTGCTCCAGTGGGTACTGGTTTCATCTGATATGCTGCTGTACTCTGACCTTGACCTTCAGCAACTGGTTGCAGCTCCCTTTCTCTATACACAATCTGACCATGACCTTGACCTTCAACAACTGGATGCAGCTCCCTTTCTCTATACACGTTCTGACCATGACCTTGAGCTGGCATGGGTCTACCTCCAATTGTATTACTTCCCTGACCATGACCTGTACTGGACTGATAATAGCCACCCTGTCCGGGCACTGGACCCTCACTTGAACCGCTATGGTTTTGTTCCATTTGCTGGTTTTGTTGGGGCTTGCTTGCAGTCCATTGGTGTATTTGACTCTGATGTCGCTGAACATAATTCTTCTCTAAAAGTTCACGTATCTCGGCCTGACTCATCTTTTTCTTCCCAGAACCGCTGGATTCGGATCCTTCAACAGAGTTGGTAGTGCTGGAACCAGATGAAGACCTCACATGCGAAATACCCTGAAGTGATTTCTGTTTGCTTAAATACGACTTGTAAACTTCAGCATCAGAATTTTTAATATCCGGCTTTTTGCCCTTCTGTGGCCGTGGTAAAGTCGCGTAGATGTCTATGAGATTTTCTTGAGATCCTGAACGGTGACTAGACGACTGTGACGATGAGGAATGAACAGACACGTTGCTGCCGCCGTGACAGTGACCAGCCACACCTGGCTGATCCGAGCTAGTCCTGCTTCCTGGGTTAATGGAGTTATCTCCCCTACTCTGCCACTGGGAGTTCTCCTTCGAAGCACTAACTTGCCTACTATGTGAAACATGATCGTGAATATTATTCTCTGGGTCACTAGTCCTATCTGAAACACTAGTCCTTTCACAAACACTAGTCCTTTCCGAAACGATAGAACCAGATCTCCCACTCGAATGTGAGTTCATGTAAACACACTGTTTGTCTGTCACCCCCGGTTCCAGCCGTTGACGAGACCCGCTCTGTCGAATATGTCCCGATTCCTTGTATGAACCCTCGGAATCACTGCTTGTAACACTTGACCTGCAAGAAGATAGAGATTTTATTTTATTAAAAAAATCTATTAAATTTTTATTTAAAGGGACTAGAAATGTATTTTCAGGTATTAACTGATGTGTCAAAACACATAAAATAAATATTTGTTGGCTACATCGGTTATTCACTTACCAACCTGGAAATTTGTGTTCTCAAACTTTACCACGTAAGTATGATAATCGAGTAAACAAAAAAATTAAAAATCGAAGTCAGTTTTTGAAAAACTTGCTTAAGCAAATGTTTATTATTTTATTTTTTTTATTAAGAAAACTTTGGCTTATCTCTACTTTGAACTTTGAAAGGAATTAAAAAACCGAAAAAATATATTTCTAGCAACTTTAAAGAGGCTTCCATTACCCAAAATTACATTTTTTTAGTTGTTCTGATAAAGCGTTTTTTTAATTTTTTTATTAATGTAAACAATAGGATATTAATTATTTATGTCAAAGAGGAAATATTTAATAGCATTTTTCAAATTCCAGGTTAAGCATTACAGGAATGCAGAATAAAATAAGAAAATATTCCAACAATTCCATCTATGGAGACAAACCATCAATAAAATATTCATGAAGTTGATCAGATATTCTAAATAGTTTATTTCTGTCATGGCAAATGGGTCTACTCTAATAAAAAGAGAAATAACATTGTAAAAATTCTAAAAATTCTTTGAATTAGATTTCAGAATATTAAATTCCATTCCATATGAAAATATTCATTAAGTTTTTTTAGGTGGGTGGCCGGGGTGAGCTATGGATTTAATTGAATTTAGAAGATTAGCACATGTCATGGAATATAAATTTGGATGCTTAGTCGAAAATTTGAATTAACTTTGAGCAAATTTTAATCACAAGGTTTTGCCAAAAAGTAAAGTTGATTCAGACTATTCTGTTAACTCAAAACCCTTTTATAGTTGAAATAATTGTTACTGTTTCTCACTCTCCACAATGAAAGGGTTAATGATGGGTTGTGTTTAGGCTACCACCCACTCTCCCTACAATGAAAGGGTTAATGATGGGTTGTGTTTAGGCTACCACCCACCCTCCCTACAATGAAAGGGTTAATGATGGGTTGTGTTTAGGCTACCACCCACCCTCCCTGCAATGAAAGGGTTAATGATGGGTTGTGTTTAGGCTACCACCCACCCTCCCTGCAATGAAAGGGTTAATAGTTGTGTTTAGGCTACCACCCACCCTCCCTGCAATGAAAGGGTTAATAAAGTGTTGTGTTTAGGCTACCACCCACCCTCCCTGCAATGAAAGGGTTAATAAAGTGTTGTGTTTAGGCTACACACCTTCTTCCCATGGCGTCAGTAGGCTGTTGTTTTATCTTCAACTGCAGACTGCGAGACTTGAGGATACAGGAGTTATGACGACGCTGGGAATACACCAATGACTGATGGGTAATATTACTCAGATTCATAGCTTGTCGCAGACAACCTGTACAAAAATAAAATATGAAACGTATAAACTTCTAACTGTAACACATAGGATTAATATAATAAATATTAATATGAAATTAAATAATTTAATAAAAGTAAAATTAATATGGAATATAACAAACTTTATTTCTAACCACTGTAAAATCAAATCAAATCAAAATCTACTGTAATTGTTTGGTTTATAAGTGAATTTAAAGATATATTTGGAGTATCAATTGGCCATTGGTTTGAACTGAAAATAGCAAAATAACTGCTGTAACTGCTGGTTTAAAAATAAATGATCACTTTGAAAGTGTTTGAAATGATTTTATTATACTTGAATGCACTTTCACAATGTAACCATATTCCCTGCAGAGTTGAAGTGAAAACTCATATCATCTCTCAGGTAAGGTTAGTTTTATTGTCACTTCCATCCCATTAGCATCGACTATGTGCACCACTGAACAGCACTTACCTATAGCATTCTCACACTGAGTGAGAGCAAAGGATAATTTATTGTCCGTCTCCGCCAAAACACACTGATCCATGAAGTCCTCGGCTGTACGACACAGCAGTAGAAATTTCTCATTTCCTGCAGGACCTGAAAGTGAAAAAAACATTGTAAATATGTTTATTCAAGTGGAAAGATTTTCTCAATTAAAATGTGTAGGTTCTGGATAATAAATATTAAATCAAAATGAAAAAAAACAATGTAAATATGTTTATTCAAGTGAAAAGATTTTCTAATTAAAATGTGTAGGTTCTGGATAATAAATATTAAATCAAAGTGAAAAAACATTGTATATACGTTTATTCAAGTGAAAAGATTTTCTAATTAAAATGTGTAGGTTCTGGATAATAAATATTAAATCAAAGTTAATCTTGTATTAAAGTCAGGTTCTTATTTATTAGTTTGTACAAAAAAGTAAAGTTTTTGTTTTATTTAACGACGCCACTAGAGCACTATATTATCATTGGCTATTGGACATCATACTTATGGTAATTTTGAGAAATTTCTTTAGAGGAAACCCACAGAAAAGATGAAATAAAATAATCTGAAAGAAATTAACCTTCTTTTTGTTGTACAGCAATGGAGATATCTTCTGCTGGTGAAGATTCAGAAAGCTGAGCCACAACACCATCTGAAAACAAACAGTCATAAATAACAACTAGAAAGCAATAATAATCTAATTATATTGTACATAGTAGTAAATTGTGCAATGTTTTTTTTAAATTCTGCTACAGATTTTGATGAGACTACAGTCCACTAAATAATTTTTAAACTAACATAAAATTATTAATGTGAAATGACTAACAATATGCTCAGATATCTAAACAACTCTAGCAGTCAAAACATGATTCTGTGACACTACAAAGATCTTCCACAATGTTTATTGTTAAGGTAAGTAACTTAATTAAATAAATACCCAGTAAAAAGTATGATTAGATAACAAAAAATGTAATTTAGACACATTTTGTTTAAAATATCTATTTCTGAGATGAGTGTTGAGTCCTGGACATATGGATGATAACCAAAGACCAAACTGCTATTAATTCAATAAATAGGGTAAGTTTGTTTTAAAATAATTATATTACTTTTCTGAGGGACTGGAGGTCTTTGCCATCCTATGTTATTGTGTACTTCCATCTTGCTGCCGTCATATGGAAGAGCTGTCCCATCCATAGGACACATCTTCCCAGACAGGCTAGTGGGGGGCGACTTCAAGTGACCATCAGGTGACATCTTAGAACCCAAGTCTTGTGGAATCGTCTTTAAATTGTCCTCAAAACTACACTCTTTGATAGGGTGCATTGTTTGTCTGTTTGGATAAGACTCAAACATCTGTCTGTTAATATCATCTTTAGGCACTCCTGAATTATCATTCCCTGGTGGAAGAGTTGTCAAGTGACCATTCGTGTATCCTGGAAAGAACTGCTTCTGCTGCCTATCCTGGCTACATGGATCCTTGTTATCCACAGGATAGTGGTTGCTGGGTTTGTATCCCTGAGCACGTTCCATCACAGCTTGTGAATTGAATGATTTCGGAACAATCATACTGCGACTGAGGAAGTATTGAGTGTAAGGATCGACTGTGCCACTCCCAGTTGAACTCGAGCTATTCCTGTCACTGCTTCCATACCCCGAGTCTCGGTGGGAACTCAGAGAGCAGTTGTCATACGGGATCTCAACACTGAGAGCATGCTTGCTGTCCATACTCTTAGCATTGAGCAGTTTGCCCATCAGACTGTCCGACTCAATGCTACTGTTGCTCGTGATGCTGCCGGCATTGGAAGGCTGTCTCTGTATGCCTTGATGCATCAGAATGTTCTCCACTAAATTCCTATTGATGTACGACTTCTTGTCATCCACAAAGCCTTCATCATTTTCAGCTACCTTCTCGGTTTTACTCCTCTGTTTTTTCTCTGACGATTTCACTTTCTTCTTTGTCTTCTTCGTCTCTGAACTCTTACTGGAAGAAGATGTCTGTCTGTCATGGCTTGCTGGGGGAAGTGGTGGTCGTGCTGGGGGCATCATCAGTCCTTCAGGAGCACTGGTACTATGTGGCAATGTCTGCGTGGTGTCATGGGTAGAAGATTGTCGGGAATGACCCAATGAGGGTACTACAGGGATGGAAACGGGTAAAGGCACAGGTTTCTTATTCAAGGACGGTGTTTCTGAACTTAACAAGTTTCCCATAGATCCTTGCCGATTGAGCCCTTGTTTTGTATTCTGGTATTGTCCATCACACATCTTTTTCTTACGTGGAAGAGTAGCCAGACCAGACTGTACAGGTCCATGGTTCGTGTTGTCAATGTTTTCATAGTTATGATGAACGGACGGTTTAACAACACGATGCTGGTTGGAACTGCCAATGTCAGAATTTATGCTTAAGTTATCTTCACCATTGGGTCGCTGTTGCTGGAAAGCACCACTGGCATCATTGATAACAGGACTTGGACCTTCTGATGATGGTGAGGACGACGTTGAAGAGAAACGTGTCGGATCAACCTGATACCGAACAACATCGGCAGCAATCTTATTCTTCCCCTTCTTAAAGCTTTCCTTCTTCTGGGTTTCTGACACCTTGCTAAGTTTAACCTGAATGGGAACGACATTCGGGTCATACCCATTCAAAGAAGGTCTGCGGTACTGATCACTATTACTCAGTGTATAGTTGTCCACTTCATCCTGTGATGCCTCGTATGATGCTGCTCCTCCGCTCATGAACATATAGTCTCCTAGAGCCTCCTTCCCGGGATGCCGATACCCATTAACAACGTGAGTCGACTCGATAGACTGACAGGAAACTGAGGAGTCTCGACGTGGAACAGTCTTTCCATTCTTTTCCTTCCCCACCGCTATGAGGAAGCTGCGTTGTCGATGGTGATCAGAATCTGTCCTCTGTGGCAGACTTCTCGGCGAGTCGGAGTAGTACTCGGGACCTGGTGTCACCGCCCGTCTACTCGTGTCCTCGGACAGAGATGACTTGGATCTGGGATCAGGGTTAGGTGTTTGTGAGCGTCTGGCAGGCAAACTCTTGATGCTGTCACGTGTCTGATCCAAGTTGGAGTCTTCAGACAGTGCTGAAAGTAGATATAAAATAACTTACTATGTTGTAGATTATTTAATGATGGCTCTAGAACACATTGATTTTTAGCTTATCATCAGCTACTGGACATCATGGAGCGAAATTACGAAGACTGTTTTGGTTAAATGTGCTCGTTTAAGCATTGTAAATGTACATAGTTACACGCATGTAAGAGAAAAACACTGTAGTTTCGGCGGTATATGATTCATGGGGAAATACAATTAATGGTGTGCTATTGATGATGTTAAATTTATTTCACTTTTTTTCTACAAATTATGACAGTGATTTTATACTTAGGATAACAATTACAATAAAGAATGAAACATCATTCTTTAACAAAGATAAGTTAATGACATACTACAAACATCCAAATTTAAATATCATCTATGATAAATCTTTATACAGTCTTTATAAAGAATACAGTTGATTAAATTTTAATGTATTTAAAACTTATATTATACTGTTATGAGCTTGATAAAATTTCTAATATTATCCTTAGAAAATATTTTCTAATTTTCTGAATTTTTTAGATAGATGATAAATCAATAATATATTTGAAATGTTCTGCTTACCAGCTGTCTGTACGTATCCTGGTGCCATTGTCCTCTTCTTGGGAGCTTTGTCTACTGAGATGGGTGTGGCTACAGGGTTTGCGTACAGCAGCAACAGAGGCTGATATCGTCCCCGAGTACACTTGTCTATCACATTCTCAAACCGAGGACCAATCTGGAAAAGTTCATTCATGTTAAACATTCGTATTAAAAGAAATTAAAGTTTATTATTTTTTACAAATATTTTTCATCTCAAATCTTGGGTAACAGTGAAAAGTGAGTCACATAGTTGATATATCTGAAAACCATTAAAAGATCTTTTTAAAACATGCAGAAATAATATCACGAAAATTAAAAGGGTGGTGTCTGTTTTAAACTAAATATTTAACCATTTAGAATATCGCTTGTATGTTTGTTTGATGCACACCACTCTCCATTTTTCTGATGCAACGATCTGCTGTACCATATTTAGGTCACATGAATAGCACTACAACTTAGCAATGGCAGACAGCTGGCGGGTCACCTTGCCGATTTATAGTATATTTTGCGTAATCTAATTACGATATAGCAAATCGTTGCGTCAGAAGAATGGAGCGTAGTGTGCATCAAAAAAATGTAAAAGATATATTCTAAATGGTTAAATATTTAAAAAAACAGACACTGCCATTTTAAAATAAAAACAAATATGAAAAATTTAAAACAGTCCATTTTGCTTAATTACAAAGAAATGTTTGCTAAACGGCTACTAACCTCTCGTACAGTTGCATCATCGAAGTAGATCCAGACTTTGAGCTTGCTGTGGAACACGAACGTGGAGTAGTGTTTCCCATAGTAACACACCAAGGCAACCAGATTAAATTTCTTCTTAATGTCCAACATGACCGAGTGAAACACCTGAGAGGTAAAAAAAAACATACATCAAAGCATTGACATCGTAATCAATCATTGTGTGAGTGAACTGCATCAAATACCACCGGCATGTGTCACTCAAATAGGTCATTACACTGCACATTCTAGTGGTACCACCGGTATGTGTCACTCAAATAGGTCACTTATTACACTGCACATTCTAGTGGATAAACATGGAAAGGAAAGATGTGTATACATGTGTAATAGCATCATAAGATTTTATTTTTATCTTTTTTATTGTCTCAGAAATATTTTGTCAATGTTTATTGTTAGGGATGAGGCTCTGAGTCATTAGCTAACAGGTGATAATAAAGAGAATGTGATACAGAGTATACAAAAATAATATATATTTAATTATATGTAACTGGGACGATTGAAATAATCTAGTAATATACCATCAAAACACTAATAAATAAAAAAACCTTGTTCCCAATCTTCACACATCAATTATGACCTTTCTAACATGCAATATCAAACACCACAACTTTACGTATATCAGTTGTGAACAACTTGCTGGAACTGGGTAATGATTCAATGTATCTATGAAATTAAACTGATCTCACAACCAGGCACTTTATCCTAAACCTCTACAAATCTCTACATTAAGATAGTGACTGTCAGAATCATTATACAGTAAAACATAATTTTTGATAGCTCTACAGAGAAAGTAACATGATGAGTGGTGAATTATCTCTACATCTCCATCACACTTCCATTGATAGTGACTGTTAGAATGATTATAAAATATGTTTTTTATATCACTATGAAGATAATACCATTATGATGAGTGGTGAATTATCTCTACATCTCCATGACACTTCCATTGATAGTGACTGTTAGAATGATTATAAAATATGTTTGATAGCTCTACAGAGAAAGTAACATGAGTGGTGAACTTACATCTTGTAGAAGAAGAGTGGTTCCGATGTTTCTCGCAACCTCTGTCGTCAGCTCAACAGAAGGGTGATCCGAGTCCCACACTAGTCCAATACTCACTGCAATAATAAATTATGATCATTTAGAAACATTAAGAAGTTAGTATCATATCAATAAAGATTATATAAGTAAAAAATGCCATGATACCTAATGATTTGAACGGGTTCATAAATATATTTATTTATCTGAGATATGAGTGAAGTCTTTCATACTGATATTCTTTCAAATTTACATTTTATTATATTCTAAAAATCCTATGAAAATAAATTATTTTACTTGTTGACTATTTTATTTTTATAATTTAAAATTCAGCTTACCAATATCCGGAGAGTTATGCAGAGTTCTTTGAATTTGAACTTTCTTACCACAGTTACCCTGGAAACAAATAAAAAAACATTAAAATAAATTATAATTTACAAAATAATGATAAAAATCTACATGCATCCATGATCATCTATATCTAACAAAAGATACTAAATAAAAAAAACTAGTAAATGCCTATAATAAATATAAATCAATAAATAAATGTAGAGGTTAAAGCCACCATTATAACAGTAACAGCCAAATCTCAAAACATGATTTTTACTGACGTGAAATAAAATGATAAAACATTCTTAAATGTTACAAATATACATGGTTTCAGATATACATGGTTTCAGATATACATGGTTTCAGATATACATGGTTTCAGATATACATGGTTTCAGATATACATGGTTTCAGATATACATGGTTTCAGATATACATGGTTTCAGATATACATGGTTT
>JAUTWP010007235.1:0-14080 GCA_033042655.1 Cyathermia naticoides
TAAAGACGCTACTGGAGCACATTGATTTTTATCTTATTATCGGCTATTGGATGTCATTCATATGTTCATTTAGACACATTTCTTTTAGAGGAAATACACATAGGCTACTCTTTTCGATAAGCAGCAAGGGATCTTTTATATGCACTTTCCCATAGACAGGACAACACATACAACGGCCTTTGATGAACTAGTTGTGGAGCACTGGTTGGAATGGAAAAGATCCCTTGTTGCTTATCGGAATTAGTGGACTATGTAACGGCAGGGATTTTCCTGTCTTCTACTAACATTAATATCTGTCTCGGACGGCTTAGAAAGCTGAATTATGTGCCCGACAGCGTGTTTAAACCTTAATTGAATGTTAGAACAAAAATAAGAACAGTGGACTGTCTAAACCGGAATCCTATCAAAACAGGACAGACAATTTGGTCCCAATGTGTCCATTTGGTGTAAATCTAACCTTAGAAAACCAGACACTCTGATAACCGGACATTTTACTTGGAACGTGGATGTCCGGTTTAGATAGGTCTTACTGTATAGGCAACCAGCTGTAC
The DNA here is from genome assembly GCA_033042655.1 of Cyathermia naticoides. Classification (NCBI taxonomy): domain Eukaryota; kingdom Metazoa; phylum Mollusca; class Gastropoda; order Neomphalida; family Neomphalidae; genus Cyathermia; species Cyathermia naticoides. The sequence goes on from JAUTWP010007235.1 coordinate 552, forward strand.
ATAGGGTAAGCGAATGTGGTCGATCGTGATAGACTGGTACATAGACATCGACTGGGGCTACGTCTTTGTTACGTTGTTTGGATGCTTCTTTCATGAAATTGTCTCGCTTCAGTGGCTCCGTAGCTAATGACGTGAACTGAAGCATCAAATCAGATGTCTTCAATCTGCACTTTCGATATCTGCGTTCATGATTGAATTGTTTTCCGTCTACGATCGTCTGGCTGGTCGTACGTGCATAAGAAATACAGACATGAGATAACATTACAATGTGCATCTGCAACAGGTGATCGGGAAATTGAAATACAGTCAAACCTGCTAAAGCGACAACCTGTAATAAGCAGCCACCTGTCTTCAAATGTCACTTTTATGTTCTCCCAAATCAGCTAATTTAGAACAATATAACCTGTATTAAGCAGTCACCTGTCTTAAGAGGCTACTTTTTTATTATCTTGGGTGGCTGCTTAAGACAGGTTTGACTAGTTATTCGAAAGGACAGGAATCTTTATTTTCTTTAGCGATACCCGAGTGTTTAATCGGTGGCTACTGCTTGTTAAATAATTATCCAGTATTTACAACACATGGTCTACAGAAGAAATTTGTTTTATTTAACGATGCCATTAGAACACAGTGAAAATTATTGGTTTTTAATCATCGTTTATTGGACGTCAATCATATGGTCATTTTGATATAGTTTCAGGAGAAACCATCTGCATTTTTTCCATTAGTAGCACTTTATATGCATGATCCCACAGACACAATAATACATACCACGGCATTTGTGAAGCTGGGACGGGAAAAACAATTAGAGAATACGGTCAACTGAGGAGGTTAGATCCTTCGACGCAACGATCTCAAGCGAGCGTTTTCTTATTGGGCTATATGAATGACGTCCAATATCCGATGATAAAATAAAAAATCAATGTGCTCCAGTGACGTCGTTAAACAAAACAAACTTTACTTTTCTCTTTTTTTCACTGTCTAAATCTAATCAGATTCAGCCGCACAGAGGAAGAAAATGCTGCCGATTAGGTCAGGTGATGTTGGCAGTCAAAATTACCATATGAATGACGTCCAATAACCGATGATAAAATAAAAATCAATGTGATCCAGTGAGTGGAGTCGTTAAATAAAACAAACTTTACTTTTCTATACTAGTTGGGTGGGAGAGAGGTCCTGTCTTCGACCACAGAGGTGACCGAGCTCATAACTATGGACCAAGATGGCGTCTGCTATAACAGCTGTTTATGAATGTAGACGTAAAATATTTTGACTTGAGAGAAATCTAACAGGTGATCGAATGTGGCGATAATGATGTGCAGATAAGTAGTGATATCGATTAAACGATTATCAAAGGTCATAAAAACCCGTTCACATTGCGCATGAATATACGGAAAGGACAATGCAATCGATAAATCACAGTTGATGAGACACGCGAAGAATTCCGTTACGTCAATTAAGGTCCTCTATCGATGCAAGTTTACAGCATTTCAGCCATTAAATTGTATACACCATGCTAAAATGGAATACGTGTCTACGACCTAATTGTTTTATAAATCTTTAGTCATTAATCGCATAAAAAAATTCACATAAACCGATAAATCCTATTTTCGTTGCAATGTCCGTTCCACTTTTTAATGAAAATCCCATTTTTACATAAATCGGTAAATCCTGTTTTCGTTGCAATGTCCGTTCCGTTTTTAATGAAGATCCGATTTTTACGTTCGTAACTAAAAATTAATGTGACCCGCTCTGGCTAAAAGAGACGCGTGTCGCACCGTCCAATTAAATAGCATAAAATAATAAGACTGTGCCGCGGGTGAACATTTTCGATTTTGAGATTTTGTCATAAAAACCTTCCTTTATGTCCCTGAAGTTTTCAGTCGATATCTTAGTAGATAAAGGTGAACATATGCAGTTAATATGCCCTACGGTCTTCTATTTTGTAAAACAATATAGAAACTTGCTTTAATTACACGATTTTCCTAGATTCATCGCGGGTTAGTTATATTTATTTTCGTGTTTACATCCAATTAAGATTCAAACACGTTGTCACGGGCACACAGCTCAGCTTCCTGAACTGTCTGTCCAGGACAGATATTAATGTTAGTAAAAGAGAGGAAACTCGCTATCGTACCGCTACACTAGTGTGGCTACTCTCTTTCAATAAGCAGCTAGGGATCTTTTATATGCACTTTCCCATTGACAGGATAACACAAGCCATGGCCTTTGTTAAAACAGTTATGGAACAACTGGTCGGTGCAAGTGGAAACACCTTCCCATTGAGCCTTGCGGAGCACTCACTCTGGGTTGGAGTCGGTACCGAGGTTTAAAATCCCATGCCTCGACAGAGATTCGATTTCAGTACCTACCAGCCTTAAGTCTGATAGCTTACCACTCGGCCACGGAGACCAGTGCCACATTATTGCAGGCCTCTAATACTAACCTTAACCTCTGTCCTGGCAGGCATTCCAGGAAACCGAGTTTTGTACTCACAACAGCATGACGTTCAAAAATAAGTTTTAGCCTTAAGTAGTTCATCAAATCATTTTTCTATATATTCTAATATTTATTGATTCATTACAAAAGTTTACATAAACTTTAAACATTTACAATGCATAAACACCCGCAACAGACTTCTTAATATAACCATGACAACCCTCAAAATTTGAAACATCTTGTGATGGCAATTTTGTAGAAATATTAACAAAACTAATAATGATAAAAATGTCACCTCAAATAAGTTTTGCAACAGCTTTTGACAATGGGCACCGCTCAATACAGCTACGGATTTTGAGGGCTGGCTTGATATGTGAACGATGCTAGGCTAAATATTTTTGGAGTTATGGCACTTGGCATGCTATATTTTATTAAGAAACTAATACTTTGAATTTGTTTACTTTTTACTTGTTATGTTATGAAACCAATGGAAGCAAAACCGAGTTATATTGTTCTGTTTTATGTAAATCTAGTGTTTTATAAAGATATGTTTTAATCTACTGTTAAGTTGTTATGCTGGCTGTTATCAACCATTGTTTACTATTTCCATATTTTACAATTATTAAAACCATAATATACTTGATATAAATGCAAGGAAAACCTATTGTCACAACAGCATAATTATCATTTTAAAGAATGTTTAAAAAAAGTTAAACAAAATGTTTTTTTAACATGTGTTTTAAATGCAAACATAACACATTCCATTATCCCCTTCCCCCATTTAGTGTTATGTAATTGTTGAACTGCTCCTTAGTCACACTAGCACTTTTAATATCATATTAAAGTTCTATATCCGTGATAAACATTGGTTTGTTCTTATACCAACAATTTGTTCTTTTATTAACAGAAAGAAAAAGTGCTCAAATTTATGTTTGAAATTTGGCCAATCATGTCTTCTGGTATATTTATATGTCCTTGATACTGATTGAATGTTGAAAGAGAATAATTTAATAACTGAAAGAAACCTACTGTTGTTCAAGATGTGGTTAACCATAACATTGTTACAATATGGCAAGTGACTGAAAATGAATAAATGTATCAATAAACTGTGTATTGTGAATTTATTCTCTCTGACGATTAAAGGTGATAATTCTGTTTTTAATTTATGCATAGAGTGGGATATAACTCAATGAGTTGGTGAACCAAGTGGGTTGTTTTCTTCTTCTTCTTCGTCGAACGCTCAGACAGGGACATTAGTGGCTCGAACAAATGCCGCTGTTTTTCGCAGGTTCTCCATGGGTCCAAAGAGGGGGATATTTGAGGGCCAGACTGCTTTGGGCCCCTTAGAGGCATAGGGCCCAGCACTCTTCCACCCTGGCGGGTCTCCAACAGTTGAGCACCATCTCTTGAGTCTCTATTGTCGTCTGTCATATGAGCGGTGATGTGTTGAACTACGGTTATGCGCCTCGCTACATAGAGTTTGGCCCAGCTCATCAGTCTTCAGCGATGATCCAAATTAGTCTAGCCTCTACCCTTTGACCAATCCAGCATGGGTGACCCTACCAGGAGTCAAAGCTCCAGCTGACATAGCACTCCGGCTCATTGAGATGTGCAAGGTATCTCACCACATCAAGGAATAGACCATGAGATAGCGTTGTTAATTTAATTCCAGCAAATGACAGCACTTGCAATTCACAAAATTGTCAAACCAAACTGAGCATATAATAATATATTCACTAACAAAAGTATTGCCAGAAATATTCCAAACGTAAAAAAACTTAATGGGCCAGTGTACACTTTTTTGAAAATGTAAAATAGGAGGGGGTGGTCAAAGGTGTATGGTCTGTATGCTTGTGAAAATGTTCTAAATTATGTATGGCAGGCCTACTGATCCTTTATTATGAGTGGAGCGGGATGTAGCTCAGTCGGTAGCATATCCACCTTTGAAACGGTCAGTCATTGGATCGATCCTTCTCAGTGGACCCATCTGCAGTTTGGGCCATTTTTCGTTTCAACCAGTGCTCCACAACTGGTTCATCAAAGGTCATGGTATGTGCTGTCCTGTCTCTGGGAAAGTGCATATAAAAGATCCCTTGCTGCTTATCGGAAAGAGTACCCTATGTGACAACAGCGAGTTTCCTCTAAAGCATGTGTCAAAAATGACCATATGAATGACGTCCAATATCCGATGAAGATAAAAATCAATGTGTTCCAGTTGCGTTGTTAAACAAAACAAACTTTACTTTTTCACTAACAAAAGTATTGCCAGAAATATTCCAAACGTAATGGGTCAGCGTACACTTTTTTGAAAATGTAAAATAGGAGGGGGTGGTCAAAAGTGTATGGTTTGTATGCTTGTGAAAATGTTCAAAATTATGGATGGCCCCTTAGGCCTACTGTTCCTTTGTTATGAATGGAGCAGCATGTAGCTCAGTCAGTAGCATATCCATCTTTGAAACGGTTGGTCATCTGATCGATCCTTCTTAGTGTACCCATCTGCAGTTTGGGCCATTTTCCGTTCCAACCAGTGCTCCACAACTAGTTCATCAAAAAACTGGGTATATGCTGTCCTGTCTGGGAAAGTGCATATAAAAATCCCTTGCTGCTTATCAGAAAGAGTAGCCTATGTGGCGGCAGCAGGTTTTCTCTAAAATAAATGTGTCGAAATGACCATAAGTATGATGTCCAATAGTCATTGATAAGATAAAATATCAGTGTGCTCTAGTGGCATTAAACAAAACAAACTTTACTTTTTCACTAACAAAAGTATTGTCAGAAATATTCCAAATGTAATGGGCCAGCGTACACTTTTTTGAAAATGTAAAATAGGAGGGTGTGGTCAAAAGTGTATGGTTTGTATGCTTGTGAAAATGTGCAAATTTATGGATGGCCCCTTAGGCCTACTGTTCCTTTATTATGAATGTTGGGTTTTAGCCCTCTATAAAAACATTAAAATTCACACAAAAAGAACAAGTTGAAATGTTTATTTCAAAGATAATGTCTTTTTGATTACCACAGGCTCATAAGCAAGAGAACAATTATAATTAACAATCATATCCACATTTATTCCAAAACAAGCAAAATCAACAAATAAATAACAATGTTCACACGTGCTGATTAAGCTTTTGCTAAATATTGTTCTCAATCACAACAAAACCATCTGCTAATATCATACTGGCGAACTCCTTTTATTAAAAAAAGCCACCCATCTTAAGTATTAGTGTTGTTTTTTCAAAATATTTTAATACTACTTAAAGTGTCAGTGTCTGTTTGTTAAATATTTAACCATTTAGAATATATCTTCTACGTTTGTTTGATGTACACCATGCTCCTTTCTTCTGACGAAACTGCACCACTTGTACCACAGTTAGGTCACGCGAATAGCACTAATACATAGCGATGGCGGCCCGCCACGTGCATTTGTAATGCATTTCTCGTGATCTAATTTAGATACAGGAAATTTGGTGTGTTAAGACGAATGGAGCTTGATGCGCATCAAACAAATGTACAAGATATATTCTAAATGGTTAAATATTTTTAAAAACCCAGACACTGCCACTTTAACTAGGAAACTGTGTACATTGCATGTACTATATTAAAACAGTTTGAAAATACAACCAATATGAAGTAAAGTGTAGTATTTTTAAAGTGTTTCAGTCTATAACAAACACCAATGTAATTGTTAACAAGTAATGCATTTGTCAGTAGTGTAGAATGTACTATCTAAAATGACAGACAGTATAAAAAATTATAATTAAAGAACATAAATAATATTGGTTCCTTTAGGTTGATACATGATGAAACCAAACAGTAAACTACTTCTATAAATAGCACTTGCTATAAATAATTGATAAATGTTATACCATGGATTCTTGCTAATGTATCATGGTCTTGACCTCCAGATACAATCATTTTGTCTAAACAACCCAGAAATAGTTTTGCCAAAACAATTAATGTCATAGCATAATGACAAACAGGGAATGAAATTACCATAGCACTTTTTACCAACAAGCCCAGTATAAATTTAGATATAGATGAGCTGTAAACTAGAAAGTCGGGGCATTTAAAAAAATATATATACATGTACATTGTATATATATTTGGCCTGTGGTTATAATAATTAGTACCGGTAGGGCTGGCTTTCCAATGTTCAATTAATACTGCTTAAAGCCAAGTGAATTATCGGACTACAATGGCACCAAAAAGACAATTGATTCCCTGGAAATACTAGTCAACTGTCTTTATAAATGATATGCAAATTCCCTGTCAGCCTTGCTGTTGTATGGAATTTGTGGATATAAAGATTACCAACACTTTATTTCTAAAGAGTACATACACCTATATTAGCAAATATATAAAATAAAAAAATAAACCTTTACTAGGCCTTATCTATAATGTGTTATAAGTAATATAACACTTACATAAGTTAGTTGAATACTGAGTGCAGTCTAAAGCTTTGTTCCATAATTTAATTATTTACATATTCACAAAAAGCTGCCTTTTGAATATTTAACACCAAGTATTATCTAGACACTTAAATTATTTCTAAAATAATTATCTCTACTCTACTCTGGATATATCCCTAAACCATTATATGGCAAATGTGAATATAGATTAATTGGGTTTCATGACAAAATGTCATATTCAAACAAACCACTGATAAAATCATTTGACAGATATGAAATCACAGCTTCTCAGAGCTAGCTCTGAATAAACTATTTGTTTTACTAAAATGTCATAGACAATCATTTTAAATACAATAAATACAAAAATGTATTTCCAAATAAACATTTTTTTTAACTGTTCATAACTGCCATTAGACTAGTATTGAGATCAAACCCTGGTTTAAAAAGAAAGAAAATGAAAACAGAAATAAATAATCTCAGCTGATTTAACGTAGGCACTTTTCTACTTCATTCATGTTACTTTAAAAAGTCAATTTCTATCATACTTTTATTTCAGTTATGCTTTACCATCAGTTGGAAGAATTTAGCAAGCTAAACCTTCAACATTTATGTAGATTTGTTAATTTAGTACATGACTATATTTTATTTGGCTACAGCAATACAACTACAGTATAAATATATGCTATTTATATTGGCCACTCTATAAAATTAAATTATAGCAAAACTTTTCTTTTCTTAAAAGAACTAGAATTTACCATAATGCTTATATTTATAAACTTTTGAAGTCAGGACTAATGCCGGGTCTAAACTTATCTTGTTTTGTCTCCAACTGTACTAGCAATTGTACTAGCTACATATTAATCATTTGCTATAATTTTTATTATTTTAAATTATGTTGTGTGTGTTTTTATCTAGTCTTGCTTTGCTACATGTTAAGCTGGTTCATTAATTATTCAGTTATTACTAGTAACAGTTTATGATGACTATCGCTAGTCTTAGATATTGTATTTGTGACATTATGCCTTAATAATGGAAAAAAAATCATTAAAATGTAATCAACGGTAAATAGAAAAAAGATATTCCACCTGAGTAGCCATTTCTGAGATGTTGCGCAGACCATACACAATTTGTATAAAGGTGTAATAAAAGGAGATACTTTACTGTATGTGAAACAGAACATTTATATTTAAATAGCTTGCACTAAACCCCATACAAAAATACCCAGCATATACACACAACAAATAAAACACCCTCACACATAAAAACAAAATTACATCCAGTTCATTACATACAAAATCAACACTCATAAGCCATCACTCACACACTAATAAAATTACTTTCAATTCATCATACACAATCAACAAAGAAAAACAAAGTGAATGCTCAAATTGCGGATGAGCTGTGACCATGCAAATGAAACAAATCCAAGAGTATACAATCAAAATGGACAACAAACAGAATAAATATCAATAACAAATTTTCTAATGCACCAAAATTTAATGGGGTATCGGCCCCAAGCAAACATTCAGTAAAAATTTGACAATTAAATTAGGAGGGGTGTGAGGGTGTCACACGGGACAGATCAGCAACATAGGTCTAATAATAAATAGAACTATCACAGAAAATCGTGTGGTATTTGATTATTATACCTTCTACACTATGTTCCCTTGGTTGTTTTTCTTTTGATACATGTAAGTGAACTGTTTAAAGTGGCAGTGTCTGTTTTTTTTAATAATATTTAACCATTTAGAATATATCTTGTACGTTTATTTGATGTGCACTACGGCTTCCAAACCGTAGAATGTGTTTTATCGAGACTAGTGTGGCCTGACGCCAAACTGTGTCTGACCCATTTTTATTAACCAAAGCACCCAGAAAAAGAACCGAAAGGGATATGAAGTTTAATTCCCATATTTATATAATAATAATCATAATAAATCTGTTTGTAAAAGTAAATATCAAATGAAGCGTTATACGTTTGTTCACCAATATTATGTTCTTAATCTGATGTATTAAACAAATTTATGTTTTCTCAACCAGTTTTATAACTATGGAAATGTGCTACTCCATAGAAACAATAAGTGAATAGTGGTAAGCAAAAAGTACATGTTTTCGCAGTTTATAAAATGGAAAATCGAATACGGTTCACCTTTAAAAATACATTTGGATTCAGTGGATTCTCGTGGAGAGCTTCCAGGAGAATCCAACTGGATTCTCGTGAAAAAAGCCGAATTTTTAGCCCTGTCTAGTAACTCTTCAATAGGTGAGTTGTTTACAAAACAAAATACTTACACTGATGACCTTCTTTCTTAACAGTTCCAGCTGTAAATAAAAAAGATAAAATTATGTTTAACATAGCATACATAATTACAGCCAAACATGACTGAGTAAGTGCCTCTACTAACACGAAGCCTCTAAGAGTAACAAATCCCAATCACCAAAAAACCCTTAAATGTTTAATTAGTCTGAGTACATTACATACAAAGTTCTTTAGCTGAAAGAATTAATCAACTATGTGTAATGACAACCCCAGCACTGTGTAATTGTGACTATCAGGTGTCATACCAATTACAAAAGAAACGAGACGACAAAAGTATGAGCTATTCCTTTTTATTTTCCAGAAAGATCTTCTATACCCACAATCTATGACATGATTTTAACAGCATCATATATAAAGAGTTTTTTTCTGGTAAACAAACCCTTGGTAACATTGCATTAAGTACCACAGCCATAAAATATTCATGGATGTGACTGTATTAAAATCAATAAGAAAATATGTACTCTTTAGATCTAATATTCGCCCTGTGTTCTGCGACTCTGTGGTGGACAGCTGCTCACGGACCTTTTCGACATCATCTGGATGCACAAGCTCATATAGGACATTGCCAAACCAGTCAGACTGCAATAATAACAACATTAAATAACACACAATCACTGTTCAGCAGACTGGCACGACAACATATCAACTTAAACTGACTAAAAGAAAAAACGTTTTGTTATCTCACATCAACAAATTAAATAAAAAGTTAAGAAAACATGTTAATATAATATTTATCACACATAATTACATATCATCAAAGTAAAGTTTGTTTTATTTAACGACACCACTGTAGCACATAATTTTTTATTTTATCATCGCTTATTGGATGTCATACAAATAGACATTTTGACACATTTCTTTTAGAGGAAACCCACTTCCGCCACATCTTTCCGATATTTTGTATGCGCTTTTCTACAAACAGGAAAGTATACACCATGGCCTTTGATGAACCAGTTGTGGAGCACTGTTTGGAATGGAAAATAGCCCATACTGCAGATGGGTCCACTGCTGAGGATTGATCCAATGACTGACTGCTTCACAGTTGGGCATGCTACTGACTGAACTATATCTTGTTTGTTTACATGTGCCATATGAACAGAAAGTATCCAGAGCAGGGCATTCCCCACCTCGCCCCCAGTCATCCCCCCAGTATAAATAAATAATACAATTATTTTATAATAGTTTATGTGAATAATTGTCCAGGGGTGGGCGCATATAATAAATATAACATGGACATACAGTCACATGCATGATGATTACAATGTAAAACTGCAGACCTGATTTTTTAAAAACCCAGGTGGGTAAAAAGGTACATGCCTCGAAACACTAAATCATGCCATTTTATGTTAGAATAATAACTTGCCAAGTTAAAAATGAAGCATGAAAAACATGCCAAGTAATATATCTAAAATTAAGCATATAAATTATAATATTTTAACAGTAATTAAAAAAAATATCCTAGAATCGGATTTCATTTAAAAAAAAGATTAGATTTTTTTTCTAGGGACCCAAGTAAATAAATGTTTAAGGTTTGGCGATGAATAAAACCTGAAGTGCTGGCTTGAAAAGTCCACACAATCAAGCAAAATATGGCAACCAATACACCTAGGCCTATCCTTGCCACATAAAATATATGAATGGGTATAAAATGTGTGCCAAATCCAACAGTGGCATGACTATTTCATCCTGTAAAGGTGTTACTCCTATGAAGGGTTGAAAATGATGCAGTTTATTATGTTTCATTATTCCATTTTAATTGGTGTAGCGATTTTATATAAGTGCTAATAGCATGCATGGTATCGCAATATGAATGAGTACTGGAAATGTTTTTTAACATGCTTACATCACTAACAAAAGTGTTCAAGCACACCCCTCCTGGGCACGATGTCCGACTTAGCCGGACACCCTACCCAGGAAGGGAATAATATGAATGAGTAAAGTCTGTGCTATTTGATGACACCACTAGAGCACACTGACAATGTCATAGACGTACAAAAGCATTACCTGTGACTGATTGAGAACAGGTGTCACAGAATCTGAGACGTAAATAATACGTCCTGTGTCGCACTGTACCACAAAGAGAAACCCATCTGCTGCCTGTAATAATAAATAAATGCAGATTAGACACACAATATCATTAATTATTATTAATCAATAAACATCTCTTTAATTTTCTGCATGTTTTACTGTCGAATAAATTAAACACTACTGGTTTTTCCATACTGGTTATAGAATTTACAACACACTAGGTATATGACATAAAACATTTGTTATTAAATTAATTTTAGAATTTGAATGAGAGGTTGAAATTCACTATTTGAGGTTACATCAATTACTGCTTAGTGTGGCCGTGGAAATGAGATAGTACATAAGTAGCGCAACAATAAATGTGAAAGTTTGTTACAGAGCAAATGCTGTGGTTTGATTTCAAGAGTTGATTCCTGATACTACTACGTTAACCGCTATACACACAAAAGTTAATAAATTAAAAACTCCCACTGTAAGTACACAATCTTCATACCTGGATACTTCAAATCTTAGTATTGAACATCCAATGTTTAAAATACTTAACCATTTTGTATAGATCATAGTGATGTAATGTTTCCAGTTTTAGTACTCTGCAATTTTCATATTGTGACACTTCACAATTAATGCTGTACAAAACTATGCATAACAGGGTCAATTTGTTTTTAAAATTTTGATTAGCAGTTTTTCTACCGGATTAAAAATTGAATAGCAACTATTGGATTTTGATTAGCACTTTTATAAAATAAGTAAAATTTCGTTTTATTAAAAAAATGTAGTACACGGCATCCAGTAGCCAGATTACCATACCCTGGATGAGAACTAAAAGAAATTTAATTTTTAATTAAATTGTTTAACGTCTACATTCATAGCTAGGCTGTTATAGCAGACACCTCTAACGGGCGTAGTTTATGGTTTTAGCCATCCACCGTGTCCGGTAAAGTGTGTATGTATGTGTGTGAAAAATGACTAAAAGAAAATTATATTTGATTATATATAGCGAAACCACTCTAAATCGGACACCCTTGGGACCAGTACATGTAAAAGGTCCGCTTTTCAGAGGTGTTTGGTTTGGTTTTCAGGTGTTATATTTACACTAAATGGACACATTGGGACCGAATTGTTTGTCCAGTTGTGAGGGAATTCCAATTTGGAGGGGTTTCACTGTATACGTATAACAAACAAAAATAAATAATATTTATTTTAAAATAATTTATTACAAATGTATATAAATACATATAAATATGATATAAACTACACACATATACTACTGGCCATTTTCACAAATTAAGGCTACATACACATTCTGTATACTGGATTTGACATTTGTAGTAGACATTTTGAGACACAATTTTAGGACCTCTATTACAAGATAATTTGTAACACCGATTATGTGCCTTAGATGATGTCATCGCTGACCAATCAAAGCATCAGTAACATGTGAAACTCTTGAAAAGTTTTCAATTATGGTTGCATAATACCAAATCAATTCTGCTGATTAAAGTTTGTGAATTAATAGATTATAGATAATAGTATTTTTACAAATAATAACTGTCACCCATTATTACCAATATTAGATGCAGTAGCAGTTAACCGTTATGATTTTTTCAAACTTTGACACAGACATATTTTATTTGGTGTAGTGCAACCGTATTTGCAATTTTTTTAATTTCCAAGCGAATACTAGTAGATAACAAGCTACGTGATTCGCCCAATGATATCTCATCGCATCCAATGAAATTTAACTATCATGTGTCTCAAAAAGGCCTCTACATACGTCAAGGTGTTATAACATATATATGGAATGTGTATGTAGCCTTGACTTGTGATGATGACTACAGGGTTGACTGTTCAGTGGTGTACAAATTGCGCGAACGACCGTTTCTTTCGCGTGAGGGTCGCGCAAAATTGTCCTGCATAACCCATTTCACGTTCGCTTGAATTAAAAAAAATTATTTAAAAAAGGGTTACGCAAATATTTTTTGCATACGCAGAATTTTAATTTGTGCACCCCGGCAGTTCAAACTATAAGGCCTAAACATTTAAAAGTAGTGATAAAATAAAATAGTTGATCACAAAGTTTTAAAATAAAAAATTCAATTTACTATACTACATTGCAGTAGTACTCTGACCACACTGATCAATTGACATGTAGTGGACTGTCTAAACCAGCACCTGTCTAATCCAGATTTCTGTGTAAATCAGCATTTCAAAGTCCTGTCCAGCCATTTAACACTGGATAACATGTCTAAACCAGCATCTGTGTAATCCAGATTTCTGTGTAAATCAGCATTTCAAAGTCCTGTCCAGCCATTTAACACTGGATAACATGTCTAAACCAG
>JAUTWP010007346.1:0-14078 GCA_033042655.1 Cyathermia naticoides
GAATGACGTCCAATAACCGATGACAAGATAAAAATCAATGTGTTCCAGTGGCGTCATTAAACAAAACAAACTTTACTCTTTTTTCCATACACAGATGAACAGGTGCACAGAATGCAGAGAAAGGTAAATGATAGGGTGGTAGCTAGCTGTACTTCAAACTGGACAGAATGTGACTGTTCTTTTAGCAGGTGAGGTCAGGTCAAGTTGTTTAACGTCTATGTTCAGAGCCAGGCTGTTATACCAGACGCCTCTCACGGGCACGGTTTATGATTTTATCCATCCACCGCGTCCGGGACAGGAAAAGGGGGAGGGAGCACGGTCACACTAACGAAAACAAGTGAGTTCCCACAAACCCAGTCTTGCGACTGGAGTGTGGGTGTTGGTGCAACCGGTTTTGGAATTCTTTAAGAGAATTATATGCCGAATTTGAAATTGGTGTGCAATTGTTTTGGTGATAGAAATTGGGCACAATTTGGATGGCGGGTGTGGAAAATAATAATAGGACGGATTGATTACCAATAGGCCTCGGTATGGGAGATAGCCATGAGAAGGGCTGACCCCTTAAGTCCGATAGCTTACCACTCGGCCACGGAGACCGGTGGATTGTGGCAATTCTGCTCATCTTCAAGACGGAAAACCACGACAGAACAACGGAATGTGGCGATTCTTGTAATTATCTTAACGACGGAGAGACACGACAGTATCACGGAATTTTGCGTTTATGCTTCTACAATGTGGTACGGTGGATTGTGTATGCCATGGACGGCGAACTGTGACTGGTGTGCGCGAGACACGTGCATGCGTTACGATCCGCGTGTGTGCAGATTGTAAAAGTGAATAGAGTGAGTTAGCAGTATCTACTTCCCTTCTGTCAGGGCAGCCAGTTCGTTTGGCTTGCAGCGTTGGACAGGTGCATGTGCATCATACACAGCACATCAAGCATAGCAAACAAGCGCCGGCTAATGTCTCACTACTCGCCTTCTTGTGTATAGTTCGCATTATGTTTGTTCATGTAGCGAAAGAAATAGAAAATAAACAAATGTATGTTACACGTTTACGAAAGTCTGGCATCAATTGAGAGTATCAAATACAATCTCCTGCACTCCCTTTTGTTAATGTGTTCCGCGTTTGCTACAACATCCACCAGATTGTCCTGCGACATGTGGCCGTGGTCAAAAATGAAATAAATATTTGACAATAATTACAAAACGCTGTTGTCCGGGCCGGCACGTGCTGTCCAGACGTGGTAGGAACGCAGAAACCGCTGACGTCACGACTCTTGTTTCCGAGGCCATGGCAGGAATGACCCACGCCGAATAGTTCAGCACATACAGTAAAAACCACCGTCTTGCTATGTTTTAGATACTGCTATGTTAAACTAGGAGACTATTTCTCGGCTGAAGTGTCTACAAGTACCTCTCACTCCCACATGATAAAACGCCGACTAGCCACTGGGGCCCGTAATCCACCTCAGCACGCCTGCGCTTGAACAGCCAATGAGAGGTGGCTTTACGGCTGAAAGACACTACGGTGAAGTTCATTAACATACAGTCAGCTTAGAAGTGGAACAATCAAGCCATGGGGAATTGAGTGGAAAGAAAGTCCACTGTGTAATATAAAGTGAATACATCTTATGGATTTGCGATTCGAAGCAGCCCAATTACACGTGAGCCGTGACTGTTACGCTCCCCTCAGCCGTCACTTGCGCTTCGTTTGGGGGAGGAGTCTGGGCCAGACAAATGAAAGACAAGTAGAATAACACAAGAATGTTAGAGTGACACTGGATTTTACCTGCCGACATCGGGACGGTCATGCAATACGCACTATCACCAAAATATTGCCCCAATGCGTTGCCCGGCTGTCTTGCCCACTTGTCTGGATACGAGAATAGTTTTCACCGTGTTACACCTTCAGTTCGAATCACGTACAGCCAGGAAGAAAATGCATTGTGATTTTGTGTGGATTTAATTTTTTCATACATATATATGTATATGTGTGTATATATTATATGTATATATATGTATTACTAGAAATATGTGAACAACTGATTTTCAATCAGGCCTTAAGTGTTACATCAGGATGAAAGAAAACAATTTTTCTTACAAATATTCATCTATTGAGTGTCATTTCGCACCATAATAGAAATTAAAAGTGAAGGAATATTTCCCATGTCAGAAGACTTGTGTACATTTGATTGTATTCGAAATAGTTTCATACCACGACACTATTGTTTAAAAACAGCAGACGACAAGAAAAAGACATCAAAATCTGGGACTAACACGGGACACGGGCCGTCCCAGGTCCGGAGTACCGGAATACTAATGGGCCGGTCACTATAAGGAAGAGCCCAGCCCAGGGAATTACTATTTACCAATCCAGTAAGTATGTTATCACTTTTGTTTTGTAAAGAATGCGTGCTTTGAGAAATATGTGGGCCGTTGTCGTCAACAATGTTTTACCTGGAGAACGTGGACGCGGCTGCATCTGTGAAGCCGTCGAGAAGGCGTCCATTGTTTGCCTAAATTAATGACCTCATGTTCTTTACTGAGCTTTTAGTAGTTCCACTCGAGAGACAACCTGTAAAGAATGACGCCGTTTATCACGCCAGTGACAACTGACTGAAATTTATTAACCGACACGCACGAATAGTCAGATCTGCCATTCCATGCCACTTTATATCCCCCTTCCCTCTACACGCGACAAACATACGCTGATACTTTTACACATTTTTATAAACTTTAAGCTGAAACACTTTTACACATTTTTATAAACTTTAAGCTGAAACACTTTTACACATTTTTATAAACTTTAAGCTAATACACTTTTACACATTTTTATAAACTTTAAGCTGATACCTTTACAAATTTTTATAAACTTTAAGCTGAAACACTTTTACACATTTTTATAAACTTTAAGTTGAAACACTTTTACACATTTTTATGAACTTTAAGCTGATACTTTTACATATTTTTATAAACTTTAAGCTGATACTTTTACACATTTTTATAAACTTTAAACTGATACTTTTACACATTTTTATAAACATTAAACTGATACTTTTACACATTTTTATAAACTTTAAACTGATACTTTTACACATTTTTATAAACTTTAAGCTAATACACTTTTACACATTGTTATAAACTTTAAATATCACAGGACTGGATTTTTTTTAACGTGCTTACATCACGAAATAAGTGTTCAAGCACTTTAAATATCACACGAAATAGGACAAATATAAACTCTTACGTCTGTTGTTTAATCAAGTTTTAAACATTTTACATATATACACAATACACAACAGTGTAATTTAAAAACATGTTTTATCATTTAATTTATAAAATTTACTTCTACTAAACAGTTTTCTGACAAACATAAAAAAAAGATGTTTTATTATTAAAGTTATAATAATATAATGGATATAATTGTTTTTTATATGCTAAACAGAACAATGACAAATTTAAAAACATGTATTATTTAGGTTATAATGTTTTTTATATGCTAAACAGAATAATAACACATTTTAAAAACCTGATGTATCATTTAATTCATACACGTTTTACATATGATAAAAAGTTCATCGACAAACGTAAAAACATAGTGTATCATTAAAGTTAAAAACTGTTAACATTATATTATACGCAACAGTACTGACAAAAACTTTGTTTTCTTTAATGACGCTACTAGAGCATATTATTTTTTTTTTTAAATCTTGTCGGCTATTGGACGTTATTCATAATAAATTATGGTCATTTTAACACATTTCTTTAGAGGAATCCCGCTGCTGCCACATAGTTACTCTTTTTGATAACCAGCAAGAGATCTTATATGCACTTTTCCACAGACAGGACAGCACACACCACGGCCTTTGATGAACCAGCTGTGGAGCACTGGTTGGAACGGAAAATATCCCTAACAGCAGATGGGTCCACTGAGAAGGATCGATCCTATGACCGACCGGTTCAAAGGCGGGTACGCTACCGACTTAGCTACATCCCGCTCCGTATACTGACAAATTTAAAAGCTTGTATCATTTAATTAAAAAAAATTACATATGCTAAAGATTTTACTGTAAAACGTAAAAACATGTATCATTAAATTTAAAAACTGTTTACATAAAGTTATGCGCAACAGTTATCTAAAAGCCCGCTGTATAATTTTTGAATATAGGAAACGGTATACTGACAAACTCCCAAGCCTGTTGTATGATTAAAGTTATAAACGCTTTTAGTATAAAACAACAATGATAAGCTATAAAGATTAATGTATGATTAATGCCATACATATACGAAACAACGTACTTATAACTAAAGTGTGTTGTGTTATTCAATTATAATTGTTTTAAATGACACGGGAAGTGTGTTGTGTTATTCAATTATAATTGTTTTAAATGACACGGGAAACACCTAGTTAATAGCAGTGACATTGTATCATTAAATTAAACAGGTAAAGCGTATTGTATCTTAAGTAATCATAAAATCAAACATATAATAAAAACAATCAAATCATAAAGTATATTTAATTT
The DNA here is from genome assembly GCA_033042655.1 of Cyathermia naticoides. Classification (NCBI taxonomy): domain Eukaryota; kingdom Metazoa; phylum Mollusca; class Gastropoda; order Neomphalida; family Neomphalidae; genus Cyathermia; species Cyathermia naticoides. The sequence goes on from JAUTWP010007346.1 coordinate 4,526, forward strand.
TTAATTCGGGTTGTAGACATAATTATTGTGAGATAATGTTCAAACGACAACGACAATTTGCTTTTTTAAATTCTGTCAGTTACGCTGTTTTGTAAGGATTTTTATGATTGTTTTTATGAAACATAAACCAACTAGTTTAATTTAACACTAGAGAAAATGTTTGTTTTATTTAACGACGCCACTGGAGCACATTGATTTTTATCTTATCAGTGGCTATTGTAAAAAAGTAAAGTGTTTTATTTAACGACGCCACTGGAGCACATTTATTTTTATCTTCTCAGTGGCTACTGTAAAAAGTAAAGATTGTTTTATTTAACGACGCCACTGGAGCACATTTATTTTTATCTTATCAGTGGCTATTGTAAAAGTAAAATTTGTTTTATTTAACGACGCCACTGGAGCACATTGGTTTTTTATTTTGTCATCGGCTATTGGACTTCGTAGACATGTAGAGATCATTGACGGAATATTAATTTAATTATCATTAATACAAGTCATGACTTTATCACGGGTTGTTGATTCATGAGTGCAGGGGTCATCAGCTTGTCTATATACCCCTTTGACTGTTTGGTGCATAGATTGATAAAATATCACCGTGTCACCACAGCTATGAGTTTTACACTCCCCTTGAAATAAGGTTGTAATAAAATAACTTGTTTCCTCAATATGACAATAGGAGCAGGATGTGGCTCAGTCGGTAGCGTTCCCGCCTTTGAAGCGTTCGGTCGTCGGAACGATCCTTCTCAGTGGACCCATCTACAGTTTGGGCCATTTTCCGTTCCAACCAGTGCTCCACAACTGATTCATTGTGCTGCTTATCGAAAAGAGTAGCAGCGGCAGCTGGTTTCCTCTAAAACATGTGTCAAAAATTTAATGACCATATGTATGACGTCCAATAGCCGATGATAAGATAAAAATTAATGTGCTGCAGTGGCGTTGTTAAACAAAACAAACTTTACAATAATTATGACAACATTAACTTAAATTAGTTTTTTAACAAAATAACCGCTGTTTCAACAATTTTCTCACCCGTAGTAGGTATACGAAATATAAGAATACACTGTCATACGATATCAATGTGTTTTAGTGGCGTCGCTAAATAAAACAAATTTTACTTTTTATCATATGTTAGAAACACGGTATGCTTAACATTTCATCAATGATTTAACATTTTAATCACAACAGGTCTTTGTCTACGTGAATCAACTATAATATACATGTAGTTGTATACGGCAAGTTTATCTTTATAAAAGTGTTAAATTAACGTATATAGGATACGTAAAATTGTGCTTACAATAGTCGTTTGTAAATTGTCTTGGGCTATTTTCCGTTCCAACCAGTGCTCCACAACTGGTTCATCAAAGGCCGTGGGGTGTGCTGTCCCGTCTGTGGGAAAGTCCATATAAAAGATCCCTTGCTGCTTATTGAAGAGAGTAGTCGGCAGCGGGTTTGCTCTAAAAATGTATCAAAAATTACCATATGAATGACGTCCAATAGCAGCTGATAAGATTAAAAAATCAATGTGCTCCAGTGACGTTAAACAAAACAAACTTTACAATAATTATGACAACAGTAATTTAAATTTTTTTTTTAACAAAATAATCGCTGTTTCAACTATTTTCTCACCCATAGTAAGTTTACAACTTTAATTTTTGTAAATTGTCACTAACACATGATTGCGTTCAACAGGGCAGAGAACACTAACATGTGCTTGTATTTACACAAATATGTAGCAAACCTGTTCGGAAGCGACCTTTAAGAAATATGAAACAAACACACGAGTTCGATTCGTTTAAAGTGGAAATGTTCTGGCGGAGTTGAAATGCTAAAAGGTTACTGTACAAACCTGCACCTTTTTTGTTTTAATCCATTAGGTAATAAAAAAAAAATAATAATAATAATGTATTGAGTTCTAAAATATAATATTTACTAACTTTATCATAATAAGTAAAATTATATATTAATAAAACCTAAAGTATAAATATTATTACTGATTACGGATTGTCGGATAACTAACCCAATAGCCGATTTTATTTTTGTTCTAGTGTGTTGTTAAACACATAAGGCCGAAATTATGAAGCGTTTTTTTCTCTTACACGCGTGTAAAGTCTACAAACATTTACATTTGCGTTTAACAAAAACAGGCTTCGCAAATTCAGACCATAATTAATGATTACCAGTGGCGGATCCAGAAATTCCATTTAGAGGGCGACCCCAATAGTAGATGACGATACTAATTGGCATAAACGTTCCCAAAAATGTTTCAAACGTAAAAAATAGAAAAATAGCTAAATTTAGGGGAGGCCCTGGACACCGGGACCCCCGGCTAGACCCGCCACTGATTACCGTAGTAGATGAAACATCAGAGATTAAATGTATTTGTGAATAAAATGAGAATTATTTCATACGTGGTCTATCTAGACAAATAGCCTGATGGGCTGTTTTAGCCAATTTAACTGACACGTGAGCGTAATAAACGCCGAGGTTCGACTTTTTCATGATCTTGTTAAATTCGTATCTTGACGCTATGAAGGGAACGGGCATGTTTGAAAGATATCAGCTGGTGTAAAATGAGTATAAATATTTTTGGTGTTTAAGAAAAATTCCTGTCCCGGATGCGATGGATGGTTAAAAGCATAAACTGCACCTGGGAGAGGCGTCTGCTATAACAGCCTGGCTCTGAACGTGGACGTTAAACAACTTGACCGCGAGAGGCGTCTGCTATAACAGCCTGGCTCTGAACGTGGACGTAAGTCTCGGACGCGGTGGATGAATACAATCATAAACTGCGCCCGCGAGGGTCGTCTGCTATAACAGCCTGGCTCTGAATGTAGACGTTAAACAACTTGACCTGACCTGTGGACGTAAAACAATTTATACTATCCTATCCTAAGGGGTCGTTCACAATTTTCAACATTTTCACAAGCGGACATTTGGTACTCTTTTTGGAGACCCCCTCCCCCAAAAGAGTACAGAAAAATGTTGATTTTTCGGAAATTAAAGCGTACATGGCGCATTAACCCACTCCCCCAGCGTACGTTTTGTACGCTTGTGAAAATGTTGAAAATTGTGAACGGTCCCTAAGAGAAGGCGAGTGCACAATGGGGGCACGTAGTAATTGGTGCGTTATGGCCTCTAACAACAGGTGTTGGGTGGATGGAGCAGAGCACCCTTTGCCTTGCAGTCATAAAACGATCATGTCCCTGGGACATCACCGCCCGTTGGTTCGCTCATAGATCTCCCTTTGGCGGACTACACTATCGCAATGACTGACTTAGCGGAGAATCATAAATGAGCGATCTATTTACAATCAGTGGTGTACTATCAGCTACTGATACAGACACGTGCTATGTAATGTTGCGTACCTGTCTGTCTTTCCACCCACGCTACACGTTTATTACTCAAATTATTATTCTTAATTAACCACGGCCGTACGTAAGATAAGGCCAATGAAATTTGATAACAAGTTTCTCGTCAGCGCCCGCATGCGATTTTGGCCCTGCATCAAAAAATGTCAATACTATCAAAATTTCATTATTTTGCAAAAATAAGTCATCACAAACAACTGTGGATGCTGCAACGTGTTGCTATATAACATAATGTATGATGGGCGTGGTATGTGTGAAAATGCATATAAAATATCCCTTGCTGCTTATCGAGGTATAAATATCGTATGTTTGGGACCTGATGTGCTGGAATGTCTTTAAACAAACATTCCTTTCCTTTTCAACCAGTTTGATGTGCATGAATTTCTGTCATCATTTCCCTTATTCAAGACTTGAACACAATTTACTTTAAAACAATTCAATTACAGGAATACTAAACACTGGTTAAAAGCAACTACACTGTATTCAACTAAAATCATTAATTTTATTTTAACAGTGTGAGTGAGTGAGTGAGTGAGTGAGTGCGTGTGTGTGTGTCTGTGTGTGTGTACGCAGAGGTGGATGGGGGTCTGTGTATGGACAATTTTACTTGGAACGGAGAATCGGTCGAAGATGAAACAGGGGAAAACCCGGAAAGAAGTAACTGTCGACAATATCACCAACAGACACATCGTTTGCGTGAAGAAACCAGCGTTTACCGCGAAGGACTGAAAACAAACATTGCAAGTGCTCTCCACAATGATGCCACACTTCGCTGTTTTCTGCCACCAGTTGTCGCTTTGTGAGGAGACAACAAACTGATCCGCTGCGGGCTTCAATGCCCTTTTCATTTACTCCTTCTTTGTTGCTTCATTTACTCGCAAAATACTCGACTTGTGAAGCACTCTGGAGTGCACTTGACTCGTAACTGAAATCCCTTACCTCGGGCAGCCCCCGAAACCGGAGCGGTTTGTAGCTCAGTCGGTAGCGTGCCCGTCTTTGGAGCGGTCGGTCGTCGGATCGATCCTTTTCAGTGGAACCATCTGCAGTTTGGGCTATTTTCCGTTCCAACCAGTGCTCCGCAACTGGTTCATCAAAGGCCGTGGTATTTGCTGTTCTGTCTGTGGGAGTGCATATAAAAGATCCCCTGCTGCTTATTGAAGAGTAGCCTATAGCGGGTTTTCTCTAAAAAAATTTTTTAATTAAATAACCATATGAATGATGTCCAATAGCCGATGATAAGATAAAAAGCAATGTGCTCCAGTGGCGTCATTAAACAAAACAAACTTGACTCTTTTTTTCCCTCTGAAATGACACTGGAAGCTAACGTCGAAACTGTATGTAAATTGCTCGTTGGCGAAGTGCTGTGTGCTGCACAGGAAGGTGGAATGTTACTGCAACTGATGTGCGACTTGTATGAAAAGTAAAGTTTGTTTTATTTAACGAAGCCACTAGAGCACATTGACTTTTATCTTATCAGCGGCTATTGGACGTCATTCATATGGTCATTTTGACACACTTTTTAGAAGGAAACCCGCTGCCGCCACATATGCTAGTCTTTTCGATAAGCAGCAAGGATCTTTTATATGCGCTTTCCCATAGACAGGACAGCACATACCACAGCCTTTGATCAACCAGTTGTGGAGCAATGGATGAAATGGAAAATAGCCCAAACTACAGATGGGTCCACTGAGAAGGATCGATCCGACGACCGACCACTTCAAAGACGGGCACGCTACCGACTGAGTTACTGCAAGTGTACATACAAATGTGCAAGCGTGGTTACACTGCCGAGTCCAGATCTGTCCTAGACTTTCTAACCACTAGCCATATCAATTAACTTTACACATGAAATATTTTCTGTTCCAAACTGTGCTCCACGACTGGTTCATCAAAGACCGTGGTATGTGCTCTCCTGTCTGTGGGAATGTGTATATAAAAGATCCCTCGGTGCTTATCGGAAAGAGTAGTTTATGTGGTGGTAACGCGTTTCCTCTAAAAGAAATGTGTCAAAATTACCATATGAATGATGTCCAATAACCGATCATAAGATAAAAATCAAAGTTCGCCAGTGGCGTCGTTAAACAAAACAAACATTACCTTACTATCTAGCAACTATATGGTTGGAACGGAAAATATACCAAACTGCAGATGGGTCCACTAAGAAAGATCGATCCGACGACCGACCGCTTCAAAGGCGAGCAGACTACTAACTAAGCTATATCCCACTATAGTCGGGTTGTAGATTGTTCTGTAAAGTGACACATTCCATAAACTGCTATACATTGTTATATTGACCAGAGATGCTTCATAACTACGTTATCAAATCACATTAATCTCAGAGGACCTATTGAGGTATTTTTTGGAAAATAGCCCAAACTACAGATGGGTCCACTGAGAAGGATCGATCTTACGACCGACCACTTCATAGGCGGACCCGCCACCGACTGAGCTACATCTCGCTCCCGTTTATTAAAAAATGTGCATATAAAAATACCTTTCTGTTAATGGAAAAGAATAGCTTATGTGGGAAGCGGATTTCTTCTATAGACTATGCGCTGAATGTTTGATACCTAGTAGTCGTACATTAAACATTGTGATGAGATGTTATCCAAAAATAACAGAGTAAAGTTTGTTTTGTTTAACGACACCACTGGAGCACATTTTGACACATTTCATTTATAGGAAACCCGCTGTCTCCACATAGGCTACTTTTTCCCGTAAGAAGCCAGGGATCTTGTAATATATGCACTTTTCCTTAGACACGACATCACATACCACGGCCTTTGATGAACCAATTGTGGAGCCCAAACTGCAGATGGGCCCACTGGGAAGGATCGATCCGACGACAAACCACTTCAAAAGTGAGCACGCTACCAACTGAGCTACATCCAGCTCCTAGAATGGAGATATCCCTAAGGACCCATAAATACAGATTGATCCGACGACTCACCAAACATTGAAAGCACGATCTATCATTGAGCTATCCGATTCTTCTCAGAGGACCCATTTGCGGTGTGGACTGTTGTCCGTTCCAACCAGTGGTCCACAACTGTTTCATGAAAGGCTTTTTGGAGAAGGCTGAAGCTCAAGCGGTAGCGTGTCCGTCCATGGAGCAGTCGGTCGTCGGATCGATCCTTCTCAGTGGGCTGTTTTTCGTTCTAATCAGTGGTCCACAACCGATTCATCAAAGGCCGTGGTATGTGTTGTCCTGTCTATGGGAAAGTTTGAATAAACCCCATGAACACTGAGTCCGGAGCTGGGTTTGTTTTATTGTTTTGAGAGTGACATGACCACGATCCAGGTGGTTATTAGTTTACCACACGGTTATCTAAACCCACAGTTCAATGAAATTTATACACACTATTCTAAAGTAAAGTTTGTTTTATTTAACGACGCCATTAAAGCACATTGATTTTTATCTTATCAGCGGCTATTGGACGTCATACAATTATGGTAATTTTGACACATTAGAACTTTTAGAGCAAGCCCGCTGCCGCCACATAGGCTACACTTTCCGATAAGCAGCACTTTGCCACAGACAGGACAGCACATACCACGGCCTGATAAACCAGTAGTGGATCACACGTTGAAGGGAATATAGCCAAACTGCAGATGGTTCCACTGAGAAGGATCGATTCGACGACAGAGGCTTCAAAGGCGGGCATGTTACCGACTGAGCTACGTCGCTCAATTGGATGTAAGTACATGTACGAAAATAAGTACACGACACATAAAACGTGTGTTATTTAACAGCTTCATGTATAGCATTACAAGAATATTGATACAAAATATTGATTTTTATAAAGTCGCCGTGTTTAGCTGGGAATTACTCGCAGCCTAGTTGTCTTGTGAAGAGATAATTATTCATTAATTAACTACTTACATAATAACTAATACATGGAAGAGTAGAGCGTATGTATAGCGTCCTTCCGTCACCACAGTCTGGGATATATTCCGTTCCAACCAGGGATCCACAACTGGGTAATAAAAGTCTGGTATGTGCAGTCCTGTCTGTTGGAAAGTGCATAATTATAAAATATTCCTTGCTGCTTATCGAAAAGAGTAGCCTATGTGGCGGCAGTGGGTTTCCTCTAAAAGAAAGGTGTCAAAATGACAATATGAATGACGTCCATTAGACGATGATCAAATAAAATTCAATGTGCTCCAGTGGCGTCTTTAAGAAAACTAACTTTTCCTTCCGTCACCAGGGATGTTCAAGCACGTTTAAGTGAATAGGACAGTTAGTTATATTCACTATTTTATGCTTCCTGTTCTTTTTCCTCAAGGATGGAACTTTGGCAGTATGTTCCCATAACTAGCCTGAACTTAAAATTCAGTTGTAAAAATTTTCGGTTAATGGGTCACGGCAGCCATCTTGAAATTCAAAATGACGATTCTTCTCAGTGGATCCATTACCAGTTTGGGATATTTTCCGTTCCAACCAGTGGTCCACAACTGGCTCATCAAGGGCCACGGTATGTGTTGTTCTTTCTGTGGGAAAGTGCATATAAAAGACTCGTTACTACTTATCAGAAAGTGTAGTCTATGTGGCGGCAGCAAGTTTCCTCTTTTAAAAAACTCAGAATGGCTGTATGATTGGCATCTAATAGCCGATGATTAACAATCAGCCAATGTGCACCAGCGGTAAATAAAACTAGCTTTACTTTGCACACAGTTTATTTGTATATGGCCTAGATAAGACAGAAAAGCTAAAGAATGAAGCGTCATTTGCACTAAACACACCTGGAGATTTATTTGTACAGTGTAAACTATTAAAGACACGCTAATGGCGTTTCAGGTAATCGACGTATCATTCACGTGAAATGAAAATTATTTAACACACGAAAATAAACATCAAGCACGCTCCTATTGGTAGCAGCCTCTGATCGTGGTCAGCGGTCATTCCCAATGAAAGTCACACATAATATGTGTTTTAAGAGTTTTAAGGGCCATGGGTCGTTCCCAATGAAATTCATAAATAATAGGTAGGTAGGTAAATGTATTTACATTCTTCCATCAGATAACTGTTCAAGTACGCTCCCGGGTCAGCCTCTGATCAGGGCCAGGAGTCGTTCTCAGTGGAAGATTCACAAATAATAATTTTAAGAGTTATAGACCCGAATATTGGGCCCGTGGGCAGCTCAAATAAATCAAATATAAAATCAAGACCGACTCGAAAATAGCGCCCATTGGCAAATAAAATTAAGATTTACCGACCCGAAAATAAAATAAGGCCATTTAATTAAACAACATTTCTTTACCATAATTACAATTAAATTTTAATACTGTTTCACGGTGGATGGGAGTGGGTGGTGAAGAAAAGAATTGTTCACTGAGGTTTCTTGACCTATAATGGCTGGACGTCAATATTTACTTTTCTCCAATGGATGCGGTTATTGTAAAATCAATCAACAAGCTTTAATAATTGATCAATGAGAATAAATGATCGATGAGATAAGTGATCTGACTGTCCACGTTTGTCTTTCCGTTACAAAGACTGGGATGTAACTCAGATATAAAGCGATCAACCGAGCTACGTAGGATCGTAGAATCGATTCCCCTCTGAAGTACAGTCAAACCTGTCTTAAGCAGCCACCCAAGGGAGTAACAAAAAACTGGCCTCTTAATACAGGTGGCTGCTTAATACAGGTTATATTGTCCTAAAGTGGATGATTTGGGAGAAAATAAAGGGGACCTTTAAAGACAGGTGGCTGCTTAATACAGGTGGCCACTTGAGCAGGTTTGACTGTACATGTATTTCTATATCCCATACAGCAGTGTACATAACAGCTGTAGTTTTTCAAGCTACATAAGTAATTACATTATGTAAAGTTTGTTTTATTTAATGACGCCACTAGAGCACATTGATTTTTAACTTGTCATTGGCTGTTGGAGTAAAGTTTGTTTTATTTAATGACGCCACTAGAGCACACTGATTTTTAACTTGTCATTGGCTATTGGAGTAAAGTTTCTTTTATTTAATGACGCCACTAGAGCACACTGATTTTTAACTTGTCATTGGCTATTGGAGTAAAGTTAGTTTTATTTAATGACGCCACTAGAGCACACTGATTTTTAACTTGTCATTGGCTATTGGAGTAAAGTTAGTTTTATTTAATGACGCCACTAGAGCACACTGATTTTTAACTTGTCATTGGCTATTGGAGTAAAGTTAGTTTTATTTA
>JAUTWP010007457.1:0-14068 GCA_033042655.1 Cyathermia naticoides
GACATGCCCTTTAACATCAAACTCTGGGAACATCAAGATTGGTGATATAAAAATGGCCATGAAAAGATTGGAAAAAATTTAAAAAAAAAAAAAAAAAATTAAAAAAAAAAAAAAAATTAAAAAAATTTAAAATTCTGTTTCAGTTAGGCATTTCCGCGATTCCGTCCGCGAATCCGTGATCGCGGAAAATCAGTGCCTCTACCATAGGCAGACACTCTACCTATTGAATTACATTCTGCTCCTCAATTTAACTAATTTATGTAATCACAAATATCTCTGTAATTAGACATTTTGCATATCAAACCAACAAATTATGGTGACATAAAGAGGCTCAAATGCAAGTCACAAATGCATCATAAAACATTCATTAATCTATTTCCCTGGCGTAAAATAAATACTTACTGATTTTAAACCAGTCTGCATATACTTCACCTCTAAAACAAAAGAAATGAATAAAATGCATATGATAAACTTAATAAACATTAAAATAAATTTTAATTTATATTCTATCATAAAAACTCCATTGTATACTAACTCCGACCTTTTCTTTACTGTTATAATATAATAAATCTTGTAAAGAGAAGCTATATTGTTTAATGTAACATTTGTAGCCATATCAGGGGGTCATCAAAGTTCAATTGTCTATCATCATCAATAGATTAAATACCTCTACACACTTTTGATATCAACTTTTATTTAATATACATTATTAACCTCATAACCCAACAATCATAAATTTTCAAACCTTTCTCTATAAAACAACTAAGCTGCAAGAACTTTTCTGAAGAATGTGTTTCTGGCTCTTCAGTTGCTTCATTGCACTTCATTCTGATGACAGTTAAGAAATCATATATATATATGCATTAAAACACCAGCAATATCCAGAGCATTATCAAAACTAAATTAACCTTGGTTGACAAGCAATCGGACACCAAAGAAAGAATGATGCCACTAGAGCACATGGGTTTTTATCAGATCAAAGGCTATTGGATGTCATACATGGTCATTCTGACACATTTCTTTAGAGGAAATTGCTGGCACCATATAGATTACTCTTTCCAATAACCAGCAAGGTATCTTTTATTCAAATTTTCACATAGAGGACAGCAAATACCATGGTCTTTGATGAACTAGTTGTGGACAACTAGTTGGAAGGGTAAATAGCCCAAACTGCAAATGGGTTCACTGAGAAAGATCAATCAGATGACCAACCACTTCAAATGCAGACACTACAACTTGGGCTATATCCCACTCCTGGACAGCAAAGAAGACTTGATCCAGGTAGTGGTCATTGCCAGCACATCCTGACTTGAAATCTAAAGCATGATAACCATAGTTTAAACAGAAGAATGAGCTAGAATAGTTGCATAATTGCACCATTCCTCAGTTAAATTTCAGTGACTTAACAATGTCTGTAAGAGTCATACACAGATAGGTCAGTCACTGAAATCTAATCAGTCCTACAATCAAAACAACAGTGGACTCTATTTAAACCGGACTCCATCTAAACCGGATTCTCATCCAGGGATTGAATTTAAGAAATTGTAACCAACATTAATTTTGAAATGTTTTTGCCATGAGTGAAAGACTGGCAATTTTGATTCAACTTAATTTTTGCAACAAATAAACATAACAGAAGAGTTATTTTGCCAGTGGCTAAAAATGCCGCTGGTGAAGAACCTCGTCTATGGCAATTTATAGTATTATACAAAATCAGTGGCAATTGCTGCTGTTAAATTTGAGCCCTGCCATCCAAATAATTTTGTCCCAATGTGTCCATTTAGTGTAAATCTTACCTCTGAAAAACGGTTTTACTGTATTTTTAATCATTCACTAAAAGAATGTGTGATGGACTGAGCTAGCTGCCTTATGAAGATACAGTAACTGTTATAAAACTAGTTTAAATAGGAAAGGATACACAACTTCAAATTCTCCTCCCATATACTGGTCAATGAAGCTACTTGCTGATCTGTCACCGGTGAGAGAGATACTGGATACTTAATGATAATCTGATGATTGAGAATGTTTCATTGATATAAGATTAACACCGAGTTATACAGGAAAATGTAAACTTTTTAACATTATAAAAAATAAATCTTAAATTTTAGGGTACCGGTACACAATTTTTCCATCTGGTAAAATCTGATATTAGATACTGTGTATGTTTTGATTAGCAACAGGAACAAGGAACAAAAAATGCCAAAAATATATTGAATAGAATGGGCATAAAATAAACCGAACTATATTTAGCAGTTTGAAATACATTTTCTATTTTAATATCTATAAAAATAATATAAAAAGATGCAAGAGAAAATAAAAAAGACATTTACTGGAGTCACTTCAGATGTTTGAGCTGGTAACTTCTGCTGTAGACTTCGTATGATCTCTGTCCAACATTCATTGGCATCCTGATAGCAAAGCATAAAGAAAAACTATAGGTATAGCCCAGGGGCCTTATTCACAAAAGCCACGCAAACATTTGCGTGCTCGCAAATGGTACCGGGTACTCTAACAGTGTTAAAAGTACTCTTTGCGATCACGCAAACGCTTGCGTGGCTTTTGTGAATAAGGGTCAAGGCTTGTTAAACACAATGTTGTATCATGAGGTATTATCCAATCATTAAATTTAGGTTTGTAATAAATTTTGGTTCTCCTTTGAGATTTTTTTTCATTTCACACAAAATTCAATTAGCAAATAATCGCAATTTTTATGCTTTATCAATTAATCTTTACCCAATTTTGTGAAAAAGGTAAAAACTAATTTGAAAGTAATTTAATCTTAATGCAAGTTTCAATGCTAAACAAAATTGAACACTGACATAATAAGTATTATATACATGTGTTAATGAAAATTGGTTAATAGAAACTTGTTAGATTTAATCCTTAAAAACAGTCACTGAAACACAATGTAATAACAACAATAATAAATAATTAAAGTAAACCCATCTGCTGTTAAGACAATTTTTATATGCATCTTAAATGTCATATTAATTAAAGGTTTTTTTTATTTAAAAGAGTATTTTACATGATGAGTTTGATACCGAGATGGATCAACTTATCAAAGCAAAATGTTTAACAAGACTGAGTTACCAGTAAGTATAAAGCAACAATTGATTTATTTGCACACAGACCCTCCTGGATACGGTAGATCGATAAAACCATAAACTGCTATAACAGCCTGGCTCTGAACGTGGACATGAAACGACATGACATAGACTCTTATGCATCTGCTATAACCGTCTGACTCTGAACATTAAACACCATGAATTGACCCAACACAGACCCACTGTCTTGGACCACAGTGATGGCTTGTTCTGAATGTAAATGTTAAACAAAACACAGATCCAGGTAAATGGATCTGGTCCACATCAGTCCAAAAATCAATCAAATAGACTTTGTATTTTGGTCATCAGTAACATCTGTTTTTGAAGTGACAGTCTTTATGGTCTAATTTTTAAAACCAATATATGTAACAAATTAAGTGTTTTCACTATGCGATCAAAAACAATCTGGGTAAACAAGGTCCGACAGACCATATTTGAATTTCAGTAAATTCTACTTTACACAATGATTTTTCTTAACTGCACATATCTGATTGTTAATATTAGAATATTAATTTACCTGTCGCTGGAATTCTCAATATTTCAGTAAATGCTGTTTTACACAATGATTTTTTCTTAACTGCACGTATCTGATTGTTAATATAAGAATATTAATTTACCTGTCGCTGAAATTCTTGATATTTCAGTAAATGCTGCTTTACACAGTTGTTTTTCTTTATTGCACAAATGTTATTGTTAATATTAGAATATTAATTTACCTGTTGCTGGAATCCTCCATGTTCTCCCTTTTCTGCAAAGCGTGGGAAAGCCATGTGGAGGACCTGAAGAAAGATTATTGGTGGAATGGATGTACCGGAATGCTCCATGGAATTATAAAGATCCCTCAAGGCTGAAATAAAACATTTGATTACATATTTGTATGATCTTACTATAAGTTATAACAGAAATAGAGACAAGACTATAATAACATCACACATGGTCTCCTCACATCAAACAATAATGTATAAACTAAATATTTAATGTTAGTTGTAGCATTTAAATAAGTTTCCATTAATCATAAAATTAAGAGATGTTTTGTTTTTTGGTTGTCCCACTGCCTCTTTCGTTTTTCTCTTTTGAATTCCATCATGTATCTTTCTCATTCTGGCCGCTCCTCCTATCTTTCAACTCCTTTTGCTGTCCATCTCCACATGTCAGTCCCTGTCTCTCCAACCATGATGGGTGCTTGTCTCTTGTGGACATCTGTGTCACAGATCCGTCATTTCCCCATCAGCTTAGTCTGACCCCTTCAGAGTGATCAATGGCTGCTTCTGGTATTGTTAAGAGGCACTTGCAACCATCTACTATGCTCCCCTACTACAAGATATTGTTAGCTAGAGACCAGCTTTATTGGTGGCAGAGGACAAGGAAATAAAGTGATGTTAATAATAAACTCAGAACATGTTTTCTTTGTGTTATTTAATGTGTTTGGTTTGTATATAGGTCTGACAACATACCTGCAGTGATAGAATCAGCAGGGGAGATCATGCCACCAACAGTAAGTCCACCAGTGTATCTACAATAATGTATCAAATCAGTTAAAATGTAAAACAGTTGAAACAAATTAATAATAATACACTGAAGGTGTATATTCCGAAAACCCCAGTTTAGGCAATGCATAATTTTAACTGTAAAATGGTTCTGTTAGCTTAAAATACCAAACAAATTGAGGTTGACTAATACAAATGATGTTGATGTTATTTAAGCAAATGATGGTGAGAAACACACTAACTTTTTAAGAGCTTCTTTCAGCTCTGGTATTGCTCTCAAGCACTGCACCACACTATTCATGTAGCAAGTGTTACCCAGGTTAGTCAGACCAGAAGGCATAGCAAGCTGTAAAAACAAACAAGTAAAAATGTCAATCATAAAAAAATGGGAATTTGTGAGCATTAGATAAAATTTAACAATGTCATCTCGTTTAGTTTTCCAAATTCACTAGCCGTCAGTGTGAGCTAGTTGATTATTGGTCTGTACCAGTTGATTAGTGGGCTGTACAAGATGATTAGTGGTTTGAATTAGTGGATTATTTATTTGTGTAAGTGTATTACCACTCTGCACTGGTGAAAAAGTGAGTTTATTAACACAAACTTCTAAGAGAGCTAGTCACTTTCCCAAATATTTTGTTACTTTTTAGTGATGAATTTTAAAAACAAACTACTTTTACTGGATTATCTGATTTTTAAAGTTTTGTTAATTTAGGAAAGTGACTGTATGCACTGACCTTTATAAGCAAATAATTGATTAACCGTCAAATGTAAACTTTGTTTTATTTAACGATGCCACTAGGGCACATTGATTATTATCTTATTATCGGTTATTCGATGTCAAGCCAAACAAATGTAAACAGTACTGATATGAATAGATGATTAAATTAGTGTGTACCGCAGAAGCCAGTTGTTGATCTGTCATGTCTTCCATGAAGGTGGGACGTTCTGTAGGCACCTGTGGCAACTCTTCCGCAGTTCCCATCATTAGAAGTATTGCTCCCTGTCAAAAGCAAACATGTAAATTAAAACGGAACAGTTCAAACTTCATTGTAAACTATTAAAAAAAACTAGAACTAAAATAATCCAATGAAGTACAAATTTCAAATTATTGTATGAATTTAACATGGGAAAACTGATCCCTAACTTTTATTATAATCACTATCAACTAAAACAATTCAAAATATGAAACATTTCATAATATAATATTTCTGACCCATTGTCTATAATATTATAACTTATAAGAAAGCTTTTGTTTCATAGAAAAACATTTTTTTAAATCATACTAGTACACTTAAATCAACCTATTTAATACATGTATGTATCACCTAGAATATTTTATGAATAAATTTCATCAATATGAAATGACCTTTAATGTGTAATTTTAAACACACTAAAATAAGACAGTTTTTTGCATTTATTCACATGTATTTATATTTGTATAATTGTTTGCTGCATCACGGTTTAAGAATCTTACATCTTTCATCTTGAGATTTCCCCAGTCATCATCCTGAAATATAGAAAAAATTTATATAGATTGAGAACAAAACACTAAATTCTCTGTGCTTGTTTCAGATACACAACATACTACCTAAATACTCATTTTATTTTTAACTTATAAATGTACTAACACACACATTCAAATACAAAATGTAGTCCTACCTCTATGACTTGTCAAATTTACTGGTGAAAGAAATCCTGAAAATTATTTAAAGTGGCAATGTCTGGGGTTTTCTTTTAAAATATTTTATCATTTAGAATATAATTTATATTTTTTGTTTAATGGCCACAAAGCTCCATTCTTTTGCTGTAATGACCTGCTGTACTGTAATAAGGTCAAGCAAAATGCACTTCGACTCGCTGATGACTCCTCTTTGCTGAATTATAGAGCATTTTGCATGACATAATTATGGTACAGTCGATCATTATGGCAGAAGAAAAGAGCATGGTGGCCATCAAACAAACATACTACAAGATATATTCTAAACTGTTAAAAAACATTTTTAAATACAGACACTGCCACTTTAAATTTAATAATTAAGTGAATTTAATTTTTGATAAAAGTATTAAAACATTACGTATTTCAGTAAAAACTCCTAGTGCCTTTTTCTATACACCTGGAGTTCAAATATCATATGTGTATACATGACAAGTAACTCAGGGGTTGAATTTTACACTATTCCGCTATCCCGCAAATGGTAAATTTCAAAACAATTCTTCCATTATCACGTCATGAAAGTGAAAATAAAGTATGGAATACCGAAAATCGCCTGAAACTATTCCGCTTACGCTTTTACATTTTTAGCAGAACAAATCCTCGCGCTACTAAGATCTTTCTCATGCACTTACCTGTACAAAACAAACGTCTTTTATTTATAGAGACTAATGTTTGGAGTGAGTTCGTTTGTAATTCCAGCTAGTATGCAGTAATGCATAGACCGGTATATAAACAATTGTTCGTTACGCAATGTTGTACAGGGCGACATAACACAGTCTGAAAAAATAGTGGTACATTGATTATGTTGCAGTTCGATTTTGGGGCTGACAGTGACATTCATGTGCAGGCCTGTTGACTCATTAATTTTTTTTTTAAAGAATGCTGTTTTGTTCACCAAATGTGTTAATATTATTATTATTTGTTTTAAAATTATCAGCTGAACCTGAATTTGAAGGGATAGGGGGCAGGATTCAACTCAGTCGGTTGAGCGCTCGCTTGAGGTTTGAACTTGAAGGGATAGTATATTTTTAGACGGAATAGTGTTTTTTGAAATTCACTATTCCGTTGGGATAGTGGTAAAAAAAAAAATTCAACCGTTACAGTGTAACTTATTTATAAATCCTTAAAATATTTACCTTCAAAACTAATCCTTTCACCATCACTTTCTGTCGATCAGGTTGCACTCCAGACAGAGCAAACAGCTGTGCTTTGAAAAGAACAGGAGGTTCATCTGTATTGCATTCAATATCAGTGAACTTCTCTTTGCCCCACTTCACACTAACTGCAAAACAACATAAAATAATTATTGAAACTTCTATTTTTGTTCACAATAAAAATGTCAATGTATCAAAATAGGGAGTCAAAATGACATAAATTTTATATTATGTAAGGACACTGTCAGAATGTATACATGTAACTATGCAGTTTATGTTGCTTGGACTGCTTCTGAGGGCGGAAATTAATATATGAGTATGAGATGATTAACTAACTCAAGTAACTGCAACCACAAAGTCTTCTTTCCACAATCAGTCACTAGGAAGTGTATGGCTTTTTAGCTTTTACAATAAATGAAAATCTAAATAGTGGATAAGAAGATGCAACTGCAAGACGTGCTTACACTACACTCTACAGAAGTACAGTATCAGATACTCATACTGAGATAGTGGATAACAATCACCAAACAAGTGATGCCCAGAGGATCCACTCTCCAGTCATCAAATCCTACAACTTGGTACAAACAGAATTTAGTTTGTATTGTATACCAGCAAAGTAGGTGTGGATGTATTTCCCAACTGCTTTTATTATCATTAAAGCCTATATAGTATATTCTAATTTACTAAATTATTGAGAATGACAATAACAAAAAAAAGTGGAGTTACGTCATCGTATTCAAACATCAAAGTATAATAATCTGTGCTCATACTTCCCTGTAGTGTAGAATGCACTTAGCTCACATAATAAACAATTACATTCTAACAAACTTATTACAATACATAACAAAAATCTATTAATTACCCTTAAAGCAAGGCATTTCAAAGACGAATCACGCCGATTTATGCCGACAATCTTATGTTACAGGAAATGAAATATATCCGGAAATTAATCATCGCGCATGCGTCACTTAACATTAGATGAGCAGTAAATATTTTATACAGTCTTGTGCCAAATATATACTATATAGATTTGTTTTCCATTTTGTACTGATCAACACCCCCCCACACACACACACCCCATCACATTAACTAATCAGCAGCTATTAGATGTCAAACCTATGGTCTTTACGAATTTATTTTTATAAGAAATTTGTTGCACAAAGAGGCTATTCATTAGCGATACTCAATTAGGGTCTTTTTCTATAACGTTCCAACCTCGCGGACACCATCAGTTGTTGGTCATTGACTGGAACGGGAACTGGATATAGTCCAAATTAGTCCACTAGTGGATCGATTTGACGACCCATCCCCCTTTAGGAGGGCGTTCCACCCCTGTACTACAAATGCATCACTCTTCTAAATAGTACTGCGCACTCATTAAAAGGACCAGAACCGTATTATTTCGGTTGTTTTAATTTCTTTCAAAGATTATAATTATAGAAAGTGTATATAAAAACATGAACTTTCTGCAAATTACATAAGTTCAAAGTACAGATAAACCAAAGTTTTTCTTAATAAACATTTTTAAAAAGTAAATATTTCCTTCAAGACAATGTTTACTTTTTGATTCTTTGGCAATACTCGACTAAAGCCGGTGCGCATGCATAAACTGAAGCTGGTTCGCAGATTATGTGCACGTGAGCTGTATTGTTTTCGGCTCATGTCGGATTAGCGGAAATTGGCGAACTTTTTAAAAATTGACTTCGAATTTGGTTTTTGTTTCTCAATTATCATACTTACGTGGTAGATTTTGACCACACACATTTCCAGATCGGTAAGTGAATAACCGATGTAGCCAACAAATATTTTTGTGTTTTGACGCATCAGTTAATACCTGAAAATACGGTTCTAGTAACTTTAACGAAGCCAGTAGACATTGATTTTTATCTTATCATCCGCTATTGGAGGTCAATTATAAAGATAATTTTGACACGCTGTTGCAAAATAGGCTACTCTTTTTGATAAGCAACAAGAGGTATTTTATATACAGTTTCCCACAGACAGGACATCATATATCATGGTCTTTGATAACCAGTTGTGGAACACTCGTTGGAAAGATGAGCAATAAATACTGGTATCATAGTTATGTTTGAAAATAAAAACGTTTGACACAATAGCTGCTGAATGAATGATGTTCCGGATGTAGCTAAACAAACATTCGTTTGTGGGAGCGGGATGTAGCTCAGTTGGTAGAGTGCCCGCCTTTGAAGTGGTCTGTTGTAAGATTGATCCTTCTCGGTGGACGCACCTGCAGTTTGGGCTATTTTCCGTTCCAACCAGTGGTCCACAACTGGTTCAACAAAGGCCATGGTATGTGCTGTCTTGTTTATGGAAAGTGCATAATTATAAAAGATCCCCTGTTGCTTATCGAAAAGAGTAGCCTATGTGGCGGCAGGGGGTTTCCTTCTAAACAAAAGTGTGTCAAAATTATCATATTATGAATGACGTCCAATAGCCGCTGATAAGATAAAAATCAATGTGCTCTAGTGGCGTCGTTAAACAAAACAAACTTTACATTTCCTTTCGTTTGAATTGTGCGTTTTGGTTACAAGACAACAATTGTTATTCTGAAGTCATTGTTGAATAACCACGCCAGTTGTAACAGCATTAGCCATTCCATCATTTGTGATAATATATAATTCATAATTACAATTAACGAACAACCTTATTACCGTACATTTCTTTTTAAACCCAATAGTGGAAGGCTTTGTTAATCCAATACATATTAATTGTTTATCACCACACTGTGTAACTAAATGTATTTTATCTCTAATATTAATGAGACTAGGGATTTTTACATTTTCAGTTTCTATACTAAATGTCGTGTTCTTTGTTGGTTTGTTATTGTTTTGATTTTACAATTGAATGGTTTCTGTAAATCATTATCAAGGTCAACTCACACAATTCAATTTTATATTTGTATAATTTGGCCACGACACAAATAGAGATACCGACTCGAAAATTGGGCCATTTGGGCAGCTCAAATAAATGAAATATAAAATCAAAACAGACCCGAAAACATGGGCCATTAAAATCATTAACGTAAGGACCCATACAGGATAGTTGCTTAAATACGGTGGAGTGTTTAAACCGAACCCCCATTAAACCGGAATCCTGTCATGACCAGAACCATACGCTCACAATGTGCCTATTTAGTGTAAATCTAATCTCTGAAAATCGGAAACCTCTGAAAACCAGATATTTTACTTGGTCCCGTGTTTGTCCGGTTTAGAGAGGTTTTATTATACTTATTTTTGTTCTTATATCTAATTAAGATTCAAAGCAAATGTAAATGTTGGTAGAATTAGAGGAAACCCGATGTCGCCACATACCGATAAGGCTTTTTTTATTTGCGAATGGTGAAAAGAGATTTTAAAATACATTAAAAACAGTAATAAAAAATCTTATGCTGGCGGGGATGAAAAATTGGTTGTATGGGTCCTAACATGTTTGGTGTGTTCTGTGTTGTTAATGTTTTGTATGCTCAGCAGTGGGTTTAATACATTAAATGAGTGAATTACAGACATGTGCTCGACCGTTTTATTGCACTACTTGCATTAGACATTATGCAACGCATGACAAATCATGTCCACAGTAAAACAATTCACTAGCATGATTGAGCACGTACAAGAACAAGAATAAGAATTTACTGACTCTCAATGGGGCTGAACATATCTGGAAATGGGCAATTTTTCAATACGCGGTACAATATCAATTTGCGGTACACCATAGTTTTGTTTTTAGTCAAATATACTGATTGTAAAACGTTTGGGAACGCTGTACAATTTAGGTTGTGGATATTATTTTTATAATCAACCATGGTGTATGTTTTTATGTCAACTAGAATAGCTTGGTGTTGTACACAAATCATGTTTTTTCATGATAGTGTACAATAGTGTGCTTTTCTTGAAACCTAGAATATATTTTTCTATTATATTTTTATATTGTTACAATATACTGTTAAAATTAGCGTTTCCAAACTTTTTACCATCAGTATATATTATATTAAAACAATACTTCGTTTTGGCTATTATATTAAAGTTGCTAGAACCGTATTTACAGGTATTAACTGATGCGCAAAACACATAAACAATATTTGTTGGCTACATCAATTATTCACTTAGCGATCTGGAAATTTGCGTGCTCACTCTACCACGTAGGTATGATAATCGAGAAACAAAAACCAAGCTCGAAGTCAGTTTTTAAAAAGTTAATATTAATGGAGACATATTTGCCTATAGAGTTATGTTTGTCAAGCGTTAAGATGATTTAATACATTATTAGAAAGAAATCAATGTTCTGTCCACGGCAGACTTAACATTATAGTGAGTAAACTTGACAATTCATGCATTATTAAATATTCTACTGTAGTTTTTAAAATAACTATGTCCATATGAATTGATCTTCATATTATCTGGCTTGCATTCACACTACATAATAAGAATTTAATCGATACTAGATCGATGAAATCGGAAAATAACTTGCATCGATATATTGCCGTCTTTCTAGGTTCACCCCTCGCAATGTCCAGTGTACCAGGACACACGGTGACTTCTTCATTCTGAAGAAAAATCTTGCACCTCAGTCTCACATCTGTCTATGTTACGCAGGCTGGTTAGGTCATGTTGTTTAACGTCTTCATTCAGAGCCAGGCTGTTATAGTAGAGGTATGCAGACTAAAATTGCGTCATTCTGACAACTGTCTATGCTATGCAGGCTGGTCGGGACATGTTGTTTAACGTCTACATTCAGAGCCAGGCTGTTATAGCAGAGGTATGCAGACTAAAATTGCGTCAGTCTCACAACTGTCTATGCTATGCAGTCTGGTCAGGTCATGTTGTTTAACGTCTACATTCAGAGACAGGCTGTTATAGCAGATGTATGCAGACTACAATTGCGTCTTATTTTGGTGCATTGTGCTCATTTACAGCCTGTTAGACGAAACGTATTTGAAAACAAACGTGCAATGTTTTAAATTCCAGCCACAACTTTTTTTTAATTTAAAGGTGACGGACCTTTATGCTAAACTAATCTGTGATATCTTGTACACTATATACGAGTCTGATGGTGACTGACATTTATTTTAATCTATTCTGTGCTATCTTGTACTCTATGTACGAGCCTAAGTTTTAATTTTATCATTTTATCCAACCTTAAACGCTGATTTATTTAAATTTTATATACTACAGAATGACGCCAATAGATGGGGTGTCGTTAAACAATTGGACGTCCAATAGCCGATGATAAAATAATCAAGGTGCTCTGGTGGTGTCGTTAAACAATTGGACGTCCAATAGCCGATGATAAACTAATCAAGGTGCTCTGGTGGCGTCGTTAAATATAACACACTTTCCTTTACTTTTAATTTCGTTAAACAAAATCAATCAATTCTTACATTTGATTTTTTACAATTGATGACATTATTTATGCGACTGAAAATTCACCAGATAAACTTTCTTTTGATCTTTGTTATAGATCCTTCTAAAATAAGCTATTTTAGTTATTTATTTCCGAATAATCTTTTATTATTAGCTTATCGAGACGATAACAGTTTTCTTGTTCGTATTATAATACGATTTCTTTGTTAAATATTCCATTTTATTAACCACACCATTAGAATGGAACCAAAATGGCTAGTATTGTGTTCGTGCTGGAGTATCGTCAAGCATTCATTTATTTATATCCGGTTCTTACTAGCCCGGAAGTATAGTTAAAATGAGCACACCACCATCCGATTAACGGTAATGGCTCAAGGCAATCTTTCAAGTTTTCAAAGACGTCCAACGGTAAATTTTTATGTTTGTGCCGGGTTGTCGTTAAAAATTCATTCCCCTTTCAGCTTTCTATAACTTCTCTGTTCGCATTCACACTATATCTCACTAACTTCAATTGATTTTGACAAACGCTATTGAATAGTTGTCCTGTATGTCGTCACGACACAAAATGATCAATTGTGGACGAATTTAATTTTCACTTTCATTGACCAAATATCGCAAAACATTTTAGATGTTTTCTTACAATGATTTATATACGATGTTCCATCTAGTGCATCTCTCACTTAGTGCATTAACTCGTCTGCTATAATACCTGGCTCTGAACGTAGACGTTAAACAACTTTACCTGACCAGTGCATTAACATTGATAGCAGTGACGTCCCTGCTACTATTGATTATTATTACACGTGCTTTACGCAAAATGTGCATTGTTTTAGTAACAATGGCTTTTCCTGGATAAACAAACGTGTCATATTGTTAGATGATGACACAGGTAAGTGTGCTCGCCACTGTTCTAGGAAGCTGAGCACTGACAGTCATACATTGTCTGACTTGGCAGACACGATATTGGAATATGATGAACTATTCTGAGAAGGTAAGACTTAAGCTTTCACAGTTCCAAACGTACATTTTAGTTGGCGCACTATACAGAACATGTGGAGCGGGCTGTAGCCGAGACCGTAGCGCGCCCGCCTTTGAAGCGATCGTTCGTCGGATCGATCCTTCTCAGTTTCCTTCTAAAAATGTGTGTCAAAATGACCATATGAATGACGTCCAATAACCGATGATGATAAAATCAATGTATCTGGTGGCCCCGTTAAACAAAACAACCTTT
>JAUTWP010007568.1:0-14067 GCA_033042655.1 Cyathermia naticoides
GGAAGCTGAGCTGTGTGCCTGTGACAGCGTGCTTGAACCTTAATTGGATGTAAGCACGAAAATAAATATAACTAATTACATGATTGTTGAATGACCCCTAAGATACTAGTGTTTTAATGTACAACCAATTATTGATGGGGAAAAGATATGACAAATATATTACACATTGATTTCAACCATGTTATAATAATGACAATTTCATATTCTAAACTAGACATTTTAGTGATACGTATAACAGTTCTGTGTTTTATTTACATGATAAATATAAATGGTATTACACATGCATCCATTAATCCTTTTAGGGATTGAAATAGGGTCATCCTGACTGGTTTAGGCCAACTCCCACCCATCCTAATTTAAAAAAAATTAATTTAAACTTAATATGTTGCATGTTAAAGAAAAATATATCTATAATAAGATAATTATCTTCATATTTTTAAAAATTATTTTAGGTTTTGCTATCTTAAATTAGCAGTAGGATCGATCCTTCTCAGTGGACCCATCTTCAGTTTGGGTTATTTTCCGTTCCAACCAGTTCTCCACAACTGGTTCATCAAAAGCTGTCGTATGTACTTTTCCTGTCTGTGGGAAAATGCATATAAAAGACCCTTGCTGCTTATCGAAAAGAGTAGCCTATGTGGTAGTAGCAGGTTTCCTCTAAAGAAATATGTCAGAATGAAATGCTGCGACCAAAATAAATAATAATTTTTACCCATGTTTAAAAAAACCTATTATTCAGTTATCTAGCATAAAAGTGCAATCTTTTCCAGACAATAATAATAAAAACATATTTTTACATTTGTTTTGAATTTGATAGAAATCTGTACATATCAAACTCAAAATTACCTTAAACTTTTAACATCATATTAATGGAAACAAATCTGAACCGAAAATTAGCCAATAAAACACAGCCTTCTGTACACGTTTTGGCTACACTCGGTCCCACTAACCAATCAGACATGAGATAACATGTTTGTATGGTTCTTTGTTTACATGATAATAAAACATTAAAGCCACTGAGCCGATTTCTCAACCACTAAAATATTTCCAACAAAGAAATATCGGAATGTTAAAATGACATAACCAGATACTTAGATTTTTCTTAGCCAATATATACTCAACCAATGAAGTTTAGCAAAAATTAATTTTGAATCCTCCATAAAGAATGGATTTACTCACATTATAAATAATGCTATTATCATTATGTAAGATTATAAATATGATATATTTTTATAATACTAACCAAATAACAAATATTTCAAATTTAATTTAATTTTAATTGATGTAAATGAATAAAAATCAATGTGGGCAAATATTGTAACATTTGCTAAACTTTTTTGGTTGAGTATATTTTAAATATCATATTACAAAAATTTATTTATATTTTAAAAGATATTTAAGTCAAACCTAAACCCTTTCTATATTTTTATACATTATTATTAAAGTGCCTGTTTTTTTAACAGCGGCACCGGCAGCACTTGCCACCTGTTTTGTATAAATTGCTGTATGTGAGGTGCTTCAACGGCAGTCTTTTATTGTGTTTATTTTAACAAATTGCTATAGGCTGAATCAAAATTGCTGTCAGTGAACCTTTTACCAATGGCGAATTTGTTTCAAAATTGCCGCGGGTTACAAATTCTTAAATTCGAGCCCTGAGATACCCATTGGACCAAGTAAAATGTTGATTTTTCAGAGGTGTCCGGTTTTCAGGGGTTCGATTTACATTAAATGGACACATTGAGACCAAATTGTTTGTTCAGGGGAGCGGGATGTAGCTCAGTCGGTAGCATGCCCACCTTTGAAGTGGTTGGTCGTTGGATCGATCTTTCTCAGTGGACACTCCTGCAGTTTGGATTATTTTCCGTTACAACCAGTGGTCCATAACTGGTTCATCAAAGGCTGTGGTATGTGCTGTCCTGTCTATGGGAAAGTGTATAAAAGATTCCTTGCTGCTTATCAAAACGAGTAGCCTATGTGGCAGCAGTGGGTTTCCTCTAAAAATGTGTCAAAATGACCATATGAATGACATCCATTTAACCGATGATAAGATAAAAATCAATGTGTTCCAGTGGCGTCGTTAAATAAAACAAACTTTACATTACTTTTTTTTTGTCCAGATTAGAGGGAGGTCTGGTTTAGAAGGGTTTCAATGAAATATTTATTTTATTAAAAGTATTTATTGACGTCCAATAGTCATTGATAAGATAAAAATCAATGTGTTCCATTGGCATCGTTAAACAAACTTTTTTTTAATATAGTGAAAGTAGAAATCGGTTCAGTTGCTTTAAGAGTAAAATATAAAAATACATTGCTATACTAATAAACACATCCCTCTATATAAGGGTTGGGTCCGTACATACGATGCATCTCTTGCATGTATTGTAACCGATGCTGATCCGACATCATCGACATGTTGCTATGCTGAGGTGTCATGTTGAACGGCCGCATGCTTGACGGCATCGGCGTGGAATGAGCAGGATTGGCTAGTGGCAGTGGTTGACTTTCCAGCGTCTGATTGGCTGATTTGTAAAAGTCTTCTTTGTGATTTTCGCCTTTTAAGATAGGGCGATGGTTGTCCGGGAATGCCATCGAGAACAGAGCTTCCGGGTCACACACAAATTTGTAAACATAACGTTCGCCAGCCACCTTCTGCATGATTCCTTTCTCGTAGTAGTACCGCAGTGAACGACTCAGTTTGTCGTAATTCATCGCTGGTCGATTCTTCTGTATCCCCCATCTTCTGGCAACCTGAGAAATAAAAGATAATTAAAAATAAAGTGGTGTCTAAAAGTAACCTATATCAGGGCTTTTAAATTAAGCTGGCAGCCAACAGGATCTGATGGAAAAGTGCATATAAAAGATCCCTTGCTGCTTATCAAAAAAGAGTAGCCTATGCGGCAGCGGGTTTCCTAAAAAATGTGTCAAAATGACCATATGAATGACGTCCAATAACCGATGATGATAAAAATCAATGTGTTCCAGTGGCGTCGTTAAACAAAGCAAACTTTTGATAAAGCCAATTAGAATAATTATTACATGCTAACATATCTTCATAAAGTGATTTCAAGATACAATTTCTGGTTTCTAAAAGTTTTAACCAATATTTAACAATTCTAATCTTTCGTACAATATGAAGAGGGACATTTTAACATTTGTTTCGCCGAGGAAAGTAAAGTTTGTTTTATTTAACGACGCCAGTAGAAAACTTCGATTTGTGTCTTATCAGGTTGAGGTTTTTTAAGTATGCTGGTTTCAAAAATGGTGGGAATTGTATCACTTCAACGGTTGCCGTTCAAAATTAGAAAATTCAAAATGGCTGTTATGAGTGTAAAACATTTTTTTAAATGCTTTCATAAAAGGCATTGTGTCTGCAAGTTACGGAATGTATAAATTTGAAACATTTATATTATTGTACTTGTATTAATTTCTATTTACCACTTTTTACAATAAGAACACAACTTGTCAAAGAGTCACCGTATTTTTTATTTTTTTTTATTTTTTTTTTTGGTGGGGGGATGGATTTGAAAAGATAAAATTGGCATACTCTTCAACAACCCAACGCCAGCTAACAAAAAGAAGAAGAGGACAATGTCATCATTAAATAGTGTATTTCCTTGTGGCCAAAAAAGCTTCCTTGGGAACTTTCTGTTAAAAATTTTAACAGAAAGTTCCCACGGAATGACACAAGGACATACATTAAAATCTTACCTGGGTTTGAACAGCATTCGTAGATGGTGTCACAGCAGTAAACACAGAGAGCATTATTTTCATCCCATTCCGTGCACTGTGCTAAATAACAAAATATAAATTAACATAATTAATTCAATAATCATTAATATGGCAGTAAACACATTGCATTATTTTCACGCCATATCTTGTAGTACGCTAAATAACGAAACATAAAATATAAATTAACATAATTAATTGTAATAATCATTAGTATTGCAGTAAACATAAATTGCGTTATTTCCACCCTATTTTTACAGTAGGGTCTACGCTAAACAAAAAAACACAACACACAAATTAACATAATTAATTCTATAAATAAATTATAAAGAGAAAGAAAGCGAGAGAGAGAAAAAAAGAGAAAGAAATAAAAACAGAAAAAGAAAAAAGAAAGAAAAAGAAAAGAGTAGCAGCGGATTTCCTCTATAGGCCTATTAACAACTCCAGATTTTTGAATGCTTAAAGACAGTAGGAACATTAAATGATTGTGGCTCACACTAAAAGCCTGTAAAAAAGATAAGTGGTTGAGATTGTGTAGCATACGGTAACTTAAAAAGTAATAAACTCACATTTCCAATATTTTGAACATAAATGAAGACTGTTGTTAGGCTTATTATAGCATATTTAACTCAATTTTGTGAAAATGTCAGAAGTGGTTCTGGCACTAACCCCTCGAGATCCAATGTAAAATGAAACAAAAATAAATGTAATTTACTTAACATTTCAGAAACAGAGGATGGGGAGCAACTTGTGTTTATTTAGATGTTTTTTTCAACAAAGAAAAGAATTTTATATTAATTATTTTTTCATACACATGCAGGGCACAATATTTCACGTGAAGGGTCATTCTGTTTGTGTGTATGTTACACAAAATTAAATCCACGCGAACAGCCATTTGGTTACGTTGTGACCTGTATCATTTTGTTAAAACTTGCAAACTTTATTGTCACAGGCTCGAAGTGTTCACAAAAAGACAATTGAAACTGTTTCATTAAAACATTGTTTTTGTATTTTATTTAAACTTTATGTTATAAAAGTTTTAGCTAAAATATCTATCTTTAAAATTTAACTTCGATATAACTTTCACGTAACCGATTAGGTAACCCATTGGTTACGCAAACATCATTCACATAACCAAATAGGTTACCTAGGTAAAAACTGCATGAACCGACTTTGGGTTATCTGACATTTTGAAATATTGTCACCTGCACATGGAGTTAGAATAACATGTTTAGATTTTATTAACTATAAAAATAAATCAACATTATGCTCGAGCACTTTACATATTACTTTAACCTACAAAATGTACTAATAGAATTGCTGCATGTCAATGTGATTGCAATGTTGTTGTTATTGTTAAAATGATCACTGACGGTGATGAAGTATGACAGGAAATTGTGAAAAAGCTAGAACGGGCAGACAATTCAGATTGTTGGTATCTAACACTGATATGTTAAAACAATAATCACAGATAATTTCATGAACGGTACAGATTAATAAAAAATATTATTAATACAGTGTGATATCACTTTGCAAAACACAGCACTTAAAACATGTTATATATATTACAAACTGTATTAACCTTCTGACCCCAATGCTAATTAAACTGTTTTAACTATGAATTATAATGATCAGGGGAGCACAAATTGGTTACGCTTCGGGCAACTAAACATTGACAAATGGTTGCCCACCGGGCAGGTGAGAAAATCTGTAAAATAATTGGTACATTGTTGAGAAAATTGTTGAAAACGGAGGTACAGCCCCTACTGCTGGGCAAACCAGAGTGGAACAGTGATGATAAACTCTTGTCAGACTATGCAAATACATATATAAATAAAACAATCACTTGGCCTTCTTCAAGAAATGGATACAAAAATTAAACTAAGTATATATCCATCATAACAACATAAATTAATGTTGTTATGATTGATATTACATAGTTTAATTTTTGTCTCCATTTCTTGGAAGAAGGCCAAGCGGTCGAAAATTGGAATAGAGTGATTGTTTTATTTATATAAAGATACTTCCCTTAGGAAGATTTTTTTTTTGAATGCCAATACAGAGTTTTTATTAGTTTCCAGAGGTCACCAATGTCACCAGTAAATTTCATTTGGACACCATAAAATGTAATGGCAACCATGAGATAATGTTGGTCAACCAACAGGATTTCAAATTTGTGCACCCTTGATAATAAATACAAAAATGGCAATTTGAATTCCCCAAAACCATTTTTTAAATAGCTTCCAATAAATAAAAGTATAATTGTAAAATATGTGCAGAACAAATAGGCATTGAACACTTACAGCTATTATTAACCCACATAGAGCAGACACAGTCAAGCCATACTGGTTACTGTTTTAAATTCCTTCATAATATATCATTATTAACTCAGAAATGCATCTTAAATGGAGCACTGACAATCTAATGTAATACTTGAGGTATAGGCAGATTTATCGTGGGGGGTATCAGAGTCCTGGACATTTAAATTTTGCGATTTTGCAATTTTTTACATTGGAAAGTTTTTTGGAACATTTGTGGCACTTAGGCTCATGTCATTGCCCCCTAAATAGATTTTCTTGATTTGCCACTGCTTGAGGGATCAAAAGGTTAATAATTATCATTAAGTATTAGCAAATATACAAAGATACTCATGCTTCACAAACAGACCAACATATTGACCAACACATTATGTATACTTGATGATGTGCAACACAATATTCGATGCAAGTAACTGAAGATCTTTCTAGTATTTGTCCCTTGTGTATATGACAACATAAAACAAGTGAAATCATCGCTATATTGCAGGAGTGAACAGTATGGGATGAAAATCACAGCTGAAAAACGGAACCTCACCAGACATGACAGGTCCATATAAAAAAACCACTGTGCCACATTCTGTCCGACTTAGTCATTGTAGTGGCGTCGTTAAATAAAACTAAATTTACTGACTGAATCACCATAGATGACGTGTCTATAAAAAAAAAAAACTGCAACACTGTCCGTTTCCGTCTTGGTCACCACAGATGACGTGGCACTTGAAAACAGATTTTTCTTGTTGCATGCTCAAACATCAGATCTCAGTGGAGCTTCTTAGCATATACACACAAGCTGAACTCACAAGTAACACTTTTGTGTTACTCATTTCAGTAAGATTCAGAAGTCAAGGTAACAGAAATGTTTCTTATCACATAAGGTTGGGTGAGTAAAAAAAAAAAAGTTAACTTGGTATGAACCACAATAATATTGTATACCAAGAGTATTGTAGCACTATAGAAAAATAGTCTTTGAAAAAAAGAGGATAAAAATAAGATATGAAAACTAGCCACCATTACTTTACCGTCTATATTCTCCATCAGTGATATCAGTCCTAGGCTTCTTACATCTCCTGACAGATGTAAAATTTCTTCAAAGAGAATGATCATGAATCTCTTTGGTAATCAAGTTCTTAAAGGATGACAATCTCCATCTCTTTGGCATTCATGTTCCCCAAAGAACATCCGACGCTCTTCATA
Source organism: Cyathermia naticoides (assembly GCA_033042655.1). NCBI lineage: Eukaryota > Metazoa > Mollusca > Gastropoda > Neomphalida > Neomphalidae > Cyathermia > Cyathermia naticoides. Next base: position 7,239 of record JAUTWP010007568.1, read on the forward strand.
CTAAAACATCTCCAAAGGCAACAATTTTATTCTGTTTTTTAGTATTGTTCCATCCAGTAATAACACATACATCTCTTCAGTTCAGAAAAATGCTCCTCGAAAGATAACCATTTCTTTGGCAATGAGGTTCTTAAAAATGACAATAATAATCTGTTGCATGCACCTCAATCCTTTAAATGCAACAAGTCACGTTTATTAGAAAAAGCCTCCAACACCGATGAGTGAAAATCACTTTAGAGCAAGCAAGTCATATCCAATGATCATTTTGTTTATAAAACTAGACCCATTGGTTGTTTCTGGCACTGTTCCACAAATGACATCAAAAAATGGCTATCCTAACATCTGTTAGCACTTCAACATCAGGATTTCATGCCTGAAAGACAACTGTATTGTAGCCTGATACAAGTTTCTACACAGCTTTATGGGCAACATGTTATTATCTTCAACATTTCATGAAACAAAAATTGGAGTACAGAAATATCAATGTCAAACTAATCTTTGTTAAAATTTCTGGACGAAAACAATTTGAGATTAATTTTTCAGTTATTTGTTGTTTCCAGTGAGAAATGTTAAACAACTGCTGTATAATGTCACACACTCAGATCTCACTATAGGACTGTCTTTGTTGGCATCTGTCCATACAAACACTTCTGTATAGAAGTTGAAAGAAAACATTTCTTCTTTAAAAGAAAAACATGATGGTCATTTGCGTCACTCAAAAATGTTTGTTATTAATACGTCAATCTGAGTATCAACATAAGGGTACTAGGTAATTGTGTCTACATGTTCGTATATCAACAATGACTGGAAAAGTAGCTTAATTTTTTTCTTTAATTCATGCATTGGTAGCTCCAACAAGTGAAAAACTTAACACTAATGTTAAAGTGAAAGAGAACTAGTCACAAATATGCACCGGTAGCACTATGTGATGATTTGGATTAGTGGAGATCATATTTTTATTTTGGTGAAATTCATAAAATCTATATCTTCATTAATAGAATCTCAATTTATCAAAATGCAAATTGCAAACTGATGTTAAAATATTCCACAATATAATGAAAGTAAAAATGAAGTTAGATTCTGGATCTAAATTGCAAATTCTTATATTGAATTTTTGTTGTTGTTAGAAAGAAATTGTCTTTAGTCAAACTTTGGTCATTTCATATGGTAAATATTATTGAAGCTGTAGAATTGTAACTTCATTGTGTTGAGAGGTGATGCAATAAAGGATAGTGAGGATCTTGAAGGCTTGAATTCATCACAGGATCCAGTTAGAACATCATTAAGTATTGTCAGCTTAAATCACGATCCTCTATAAGAATTGATTAGTTTCATTTGTTTTACTACATATATCTGTCTAAATGATGAAATCAGGAATATCAGTAGTTTCAGATGAAGTAAAGAATAGACTGTCCCAAAAAAAACTAATTCTGAACCTTCCAACCATTAAAGGCTTAGTACTGACGATGCCTTGTTTTGAAAACATGGCAGCCCGAGTATGCTAGGTTGGTAGGCACTGTTCCATCCATCCTGGTGTTACCCAGAAGAATTTTCTTTGTTGATGTATGAAGTGTCATGGAAGTAGATCTCTGGCAGAGCACGCAAGAGTCATCACAAAAACAGCACCTTGTTTCATTCCCATCCATTGTCCTTGATCATGTGAGCGAGTTCTATGATATATTTTCCCTCCTTATATTTCTGACTAGACTCAAATGCATGTTCCTAGAAAATAAAACAAATGGAAATCAGTAGGTAAAAAGAGTACCGGTGAGTTATGTGATACGCCTGTCGTGAGTTTGTTACAAAACCATGTTTGATGATCCTGTATGAATTGGTAAGGAAGATATTATTTGAACAAGAAAATTTAACAGACAAACGTACGGACAATGCGATACCATAATACAACCCATTAAAGACAGGCATATAAAAAAGGATTTTTAACTAACAATTTATAAAGGATAGATATCATAAAACAATTTATTACAAAAACTATGACTTTATATTCAATAATGAACATCATCTAAAACAGCTATTTTGATTGTGATCTTTTTATCATTCACATTATCAATGCAGATACATATGAGACAGGAGATTGCTGAATGAGGGAAACATTGCATTAAAATTTGTATCCTGGATTCACTCCCAATTTGTATTAAATTTAAAAATAGTTTGTGGTTATACATCATTTAATTATCACCATTGTTATATATTGTTCAGTAATTTCTATGTTGCTAATAGTTGTAGGTCCAAGTGTTATACACCACTATAATCTAGCATTACAAAAGGTCACTGGAAGGGGTGTCTAATATAGTATCACGTAATACTGAATGACTTACATATTTCCAACCAAGCGTTGTTTTACAGCATTCACAGAAAATGTCCGCCACAGCATGAAGTCCTGTAAGCAACACCCGCTCCTCTGCAGGACCACATCCAACATTCACACTGTCAACAAAAAAAAGAAGAGTAAAGTTTGTTTTATTTAACGACGCCACTAGAGCACATTGATTTTTTATCTTATCAGCGGCTATTGGATGTCATTCATATGGTCATTTTGACACATTTTTAGAGGAAACCCACTGCCACCACATATCATATGCTACTCTTTTCGATAAGCAGCAAGGGATCTTTTATATGCACTTTCCCATAGACAAGATACCACATACCACGACCTTTGTTGAACCAGTTGTGGAGCATGGTTTGGAATGGAAAATAGCCCAAACTGCATATCGGTCCACTGAGAAGGATCAATCCCACGACCGACTGCTTCAAAGGCGGGCATGCTACCGATTGAGCTGCATCCCGCTCCCACACTGTCAACAAATGCATTAAACATTGTATTACAGTAATCATAATTATTTTAATTTTATCAATGAATGACACCCAATACCTGATTTTGGGTTTGTTCTTTGTCACTAAACATATAAATTTCTATTTCTACAGTAAAGTCAAAACTGTGCACAGTGATATAGTTCAAGTGTTGAGAAGATTTGAAAATACCGGTATGTAACAATCTAACATCACAATAAAATCTTTGATTTGTTTTGTAAACCACTAAACAAAATATTACCTGGGTTGCCAACCTAAATATCTTTCTGTGGTCCACCATGGTTAAATCAAACAACACCTGGGAGGGCTTTGCCCCATGAATAATAACACAGCAACACAAAGCTAATAAACAAGCATCATTTTACTGTAATAATATTGGCACTAATCTTCTTTGAAAGGAATGAATCACTATGTGTTCAGGGCTTTGTGTATGTAAACAAGCAACAAATTATTAAAAAAACTACTTAACATAATAATAATAAATATAGGTTTATAATTAATTATAAACAGGCGCAGATCCATGTGGTAGAGAACCTAGAGCACCCCCCTAAATTTAACAATTTTTCAATTTTTTTGGCGTTGAAAATAATTTTGGGAACGTTTGTGGCACTTAGGCTTGTCATTCCACCCACCCCACAAAATGAAATTTCTGGAACCGCCACTGATAAATATTAATTACAAATAATTATAACCAGGTATTTTATGTTTGCATTTACATCGGTCTTCACTTGAACAAATTGAAAATGTGACACATGACTGAATGTGAAAAATACTGTAACCCCAAAACCTGAAAGTAACTTTAATACACCAAGTATTTACAGGTTTAGTGGTGCACTAGTTATAAACTTACAAACTAATTGTGAATATTCATATACACTTTCATATTCTCAGTCCACAGTATATAATACTATACTGGTACATGATATCAATCCCTGTACATAGATATACACATGTGTATATAATATTAACAGAATTTAATGCCCTCTAGCTAATCTAGTCAGTTAAAAACACTGGGAACTGGGAAGACCTCAAGGGCATTCAAAGGCAAAGCAGTTGCTGTTTCCAGCCTATTAGCTTGTCTACAGATAAATCTACATACATACATATACATGTATATCATATGAAGCTATTTATAAACAACAAAAAGCCCAGCTTTGTTGTAACTCACAAGTGCATGTAAACAAAGTTGATTTGACCTACATCAGACTAATGGCTTCACCTAGTTGTTAGTATTATTAGAAAGCTTACAGGGAATACACAAATCAGTTTAGGAGTACTATAGTGAGGAGGAGAATATGTATCAGTATAACAGTGTCATGCTGACATAATAATCTTTAATCTGCTAGAAGGTGGTAAAGTTTAAAGTTTGTTTTATTTAAAGATACCACTAGTAGAGCACATTGACTTTTTTTCTTATCATTAACTATGGAACATCATACATGCATCTGCTATAATGTTCAGCCTGGCTCTGAACGTAGACATTAAACAACTTGACCTGACATCATACACGTGATAATTTTGACACATTTCTTCAGAGGAAACCTGCTGCCACCACATTGGCTACTCTTTCTGATAAGTAGCAAAGAGTCTTTTATATGCAGATTCCCAGACAGGATAGCACATACCACAGCTTTTGATGAACCAGTTGTGGACCACTGGTTTTAACAGAAAATAGCCCAATGTGCCATAGGATCCACTGAGAAGGATCGATCCGATGACAGACCACATCACAGATGGAGATAATGACAACAACAAATGAAACTAAATGTAATACATTATACTCACACTGAATTGAACAAATAGGCTCGTCCTTGACTGCCTTGGAAAGACTGTAACAAAAGCAAAAGCAGTTATTAATAGTACAGTGGACTAAACCGGAATCCTGTCAAAACCACATAAAACAATCGGTCCCAATGTGTCCATTTAGTGTAAACCTAACCTCTGAAAACCAGATATTTTACTTGATCCTGTCGGTGTTCGGTTTAGAGAGGTGCTACTATACATGTACAAAAAACACCCCAAAACCCCCAGAAAAGATGGTAGGAAAAATAGATAGGACCAATCATACAGAGTATATCATTATACAGAGTAAATCATTATACAGAGTATATCATTATACAGAGTAAATCATTATACAGAGTATATCATTATACAGAGTATATCATTATACAGAGTAAAACAATCATCAATCTGTTCAATCTTCAGAAACCCGTGGCCACAACACAAAATTCCCAATAGGATAATACAGCAGTACTGTTTCTATAAAATGTTTTAAAAATACAATCAGGAATTGTTTGAAAATATGTCTCTTTCCACTAGTTTGTGCATTGGATAATCGGTCGCTTGGGCGGACTCAACTTTTTCAGCCCAGAACTGGCCGTAACACAAACATATTTATGTATCTTGTGTTCAGCACTCGCTATGACTCTGTGTATATCGGTGATGATGCAAATGGCCAGTTGGGGACTTGGTGATTTTCAGAATAACATAATAATCAACAAGGTTGAATCGCAATATTTAGTTTATATAAGGACAGACACAAATCCTCAGGACCATTGGAACCTTTATTAGTTATCATTTAAAAACAGCTTCAGATGGGTTCCTGTGATCTCAGGGTATGAAACCCAAAATGTGTTTCCAATGAAATTTGAAATCCAGGTAATACATATATAACTTAAAATTAGTTCTGTAACATCAAACTTACATTAGATATCATAGGCCTAGGTGTATTGGTTGTGATGAGGATATCACAGTCAAGCATATTTTGCTTGATTGTATTGACTTTTCAAACCAGCGCTTGAGGTTTTATTCCTCACCAAACCGTAAACATTTATTTACTAGGGTTCCTGGTGGAAAAATCTTATCTTTTTTAAAAGAGATCCGACCCTATGAACATTTTTAAATTGCTGTTAAAGTGTTAAAATTTATATTCTTAGTTTTAAATATATTTTTTGGTATGCTTTTCATCCTTTATTTTAAATATCATGTTATTAAAATTAATTAACAAATGTTCAATCGTCGCAAATGGGTGAAAGATTCTCACAGCGATGTTAAAATGGCAGTGTCTGTTTAAAAAAAAATATTTAACCATTTAGGATATATCTTCTGCGTTTGTTTGATGTGTACCACGCTCCATGTTTCTGACACAATGATACCAGCTGTACCACATTTAGGTCACGCGAATAGCGCTACGACATAGCGATGGCGGCCTGCGGCGCACCGCCTCGATGATTCATAGTGTATTTCTCGTGATCTAATTTAGAAACAGCAAATCGGTGCATTAGACGAATGGAGCGTGATGCACATCAAACAAATGTACAAGATAATTATATTCTAAATGGTTGAATATTTTTTTAAAATAGACACTGCCACTTCAAATTAAAATTCACTCACTCACCTTAGATATCAATTCGTCGTGGTTTGCAAGATGAGCCCTGCAGTGCACGCAGCTATATGTGCGGTGACATTTGGGCGGCAAATACGCCTGAAATGTTTTCACCATCGTTACTGCTATTAGACATCAAACTTGATAGGTTGAGGCTGGCGTGAAAAAAGCTGAACAAAAAGCTTGCTATTGGAATGAAGCTCCTCTTGTGTCCAGCCAGAGATAGAGAAGTAGCAGTTGAAATATCTGTATTTGTGATGAGCAGATTCCGTTCAGGAAGTATCCACTTTGTGTTCACCACATGAACGGTCCTCCGTGTCTGACATCACAACACCACTGGATCACTCAACAAGTGACAATTTTTAACAATATACTTCCTGCAAGTAAAAAAAAAACGTTACATAATTTGGCAAACAAAAAAAGTTTCTGGGTTGTACACAGCCAAACAAAATTATGCATGGTTTTCACATTTTCTTAGAAATAACTTTTAACATTGTCACATGAAATCACTTTTTCTGTAGGACAGAATTTTATATACTGGTCAAGGTCAAGTTGTTTAACGTCTACGTTCAGAGCCAGGCTGTTATAGCAGACGCCTCTCACAGGCGCAGTTTA
>JAUTWP010007679.1:0-14067 GCA_033042655.1 Cyathermia naticoides
ATATATCTTGTATGTTTGTTTGATGCGCATCACGCTCCATTATTCCGTCGCAATGATTTGCTGTATAGTAATTAAACCATGCGTAATAAGACTATAAATCGCTGAGGCGACCCGCCAGCTGTCCGCCATCACTATGTCGTAGTGCTATTCACGTGACCTAAATATGGTACAGCAGGTCGTTGCGTCAGAAGAATGGAGCTTGGTGCGCATCAAACAAACGTACAAGATATATTCTAAATGGATAAATATTTTTTAAAAAGGGAAAAAAAAGACACTGCCACTTTAAGTTCATATCCTGTAATTATAGGCCTATGAATGATGAGACACTCTCATCTGAAGTTCTTGACCACTGTAACATTCAACAAGATGAATGTATTAATTGGAGCATTCATCAAACTATGGAAGACCCTTACCAGATGTATTTGCTTGGTATAGAATGTACCAATTATAATTGTAAATAGGGAAATTCCATAAAGTCGGACGTTGGTCTCGAACGATGTAACACAAGACCACATATAAACCTAAATCTTTAGACTTACATATTATGCTTAGATTATATTTTACGTTACACATCTAGCGTATATAAAATTATGAACATTGTATACTTATTGACTTGTTGGGGTCGTATTTATGTGTGGTGTCGGACGTTCGCGAAGAATCGCCATTTTTAGGGAGTGTCTAATTCAAATTTCTTCGAAGAATGTGGATTGTTTTTAGTAATATCAATTAATTGATGAGAATATGTTTCTGTGAACATAGTACACCAATTATTATCATATTGCTTCATGCAAATTAGGAGTTATGATTATAAATAGAAAGTGTCGGACGTACATTTTTACGATGTAGCACGTACATTTTCGATTTTGCAATGGATTTCGTATACAAATAAGACGTTAATAGTAAGTATATACTATTTTTATTCAATAAAATGTAAACTGATTATAAACTTAAAACTGTCAAATGCGTATTCCTTATAAAAATTATAATTTTCATAACGGAGTCACAAAGTAGGCCTGCTTTATATCGGGTGGCCAAAAAAAACACCATCCTGAACTTTAAAGGTTAATAACTTTGCAACTAACCTATACATTGCTATGAAACGTCACAAAAGTCAACAATACAATGTTTGCAATATATTGTGAAATGTGTGTCCTATGTCAGATACCTTTTCTGCAGTCGGAAAATTAAAAATAGAAGTAAAAAATGCAATGGCAGAAACTGGTTGTCACTTTTTTTTTTTAAAGTCTACATTCAGAGCCATGCTGTTATAGCAGACGCCTCCCCCATGTGCCATTTATGGTTAAGGCATCCACTACACCTGGGACAGTATGTGTATGTGTGTATGGTTGTCATTTGGGAAATCGACAATTTATACAACTGCGGTGTCATGGGTGGCACTTATTAATAAAGTGTCAACGGAAGGTGTCTAGTACACTTGGCATCTACGTGGTGCTAAGTTTTTCAGTTCTGAATAGGTTGATTTCATCATGTTTGCTTTGTTGAGGTCATAACATGGTACTTAATCAGATGGACGGACATTTGTTTTGGCCACCCGAAATATAATCAAATTTTTAAAGACACCTCTGTGGTCAAGAGCTGTTGTTGAACAGATATTTCTTACAACTCTGAGGCTAATTGTGTTGTAGATTGTCTGTGTGAGCGCGCGTGCGTGCATGTGCGTTCACTGAATCAATTTCACCAATGTCAGGGTTATAAAAGCCTAACTGTGATTTAAAATGTGTATATCATTAGAACAGTGCAAAACATATTAAAATAATATATACATTACAAAACGAATACAACAATATTTAAGTGCCCAGGTCAGAATTTTATAACATAAACGTGATGCCAGAAATAGTGTTATGGACTTTTCTTAGAGACTGTAGTATACTATTTGATATAATATGGTAACTGGTGTCGGATGTACGGTGTCGTATGTACATAATTAGTAATTTGAATAAAACACTAATTACATGGAAATAAAACAAAATAATATGACACAAAACTTGACAGAAAAATAAAAAATGCCTTTAAATGGCTGTCGGACGTACAAAATTATCAGTGTTTTGATAAGATTTTGAAAATATTTATCAAAATATTACCGTAACATCAATAGATTCTAAAAATAAAACATGGTTTATCTTATTCAATCATTTTCTTTTAAAAAAATATGTTTCATACATAGCTCGAATTCTTTGGAAAATCAGGAATGTGCCATCATGTTGCTTAGCAACATATTTTAAATGCTACAGAGAATGTTTTTCCTATATTTTATAATAAATCTGTACAGTAGAGATAATTACTTAACTTTTGGTATCAAAAACGTGATATTCAAACCACTTTTCAAATTACTGGTGTGGTTGACGTTTTTATGGAATTGCCCAATAGTGATTATTCTAGTAAGCTGCATCACTTTTAAATGTGGGATATGTATTATTTTGGTTTAAACACTATTTTATTGGACAGAACAACACATATTAAGACCTCATCATCATTTTGTAAGTGGGTACAATCTCACATAAACAATCAAAGAGAGAGAAGGGGTGGAGAGAATGGGCAATGCATAGTAAGTAGAAAAATGTAGAGCTTTATTACTAGTATTTTAAATGATACTGTAATAATTTGTAGAATTTAACGTCTTGAAATTAGGAATCAGATATTAGAAAAATTAATAACTTGATTTTGTTTCCAGGTTTAACTAGGATTAAATAAATAAAGTATAATCCAAACTCTAGATCACATGAAAACATTTGATATACCTTTATTTGAAATAAAAAGATCAACAAAAAATGTCCCAATATTCATGCAATTGTCAGGTCTGACTGCCCATTTTGAACATTGGGATATACTGAGATGCAAACTGAATTGGAAGTCTACAGAATGTTTTACCATTGTTGAACAAATCTATACTGACAGCCATATAAAACACAGCTCTCTGTCATCTGAAATATATGTTAGAATGAACGCAACTGGATGGAAGGTCAAACCATATTTTGCAGAATAGGGTTGTTTTCGTTATACAGTGTCTGAATAGAATTTGCTTGATACTTTCACTGTGATTTAATGACATTTGAATTTGCTATCAGTATATTTGCATTATGGTGGCAAGGAAATAATCTTACTACATTCATCAATAATTATAAAGTGGTGTTTATCGATACATGGATTGATTGATTTTTTAACAGACCAGATTTGGATTTGATCCATTTGTCAGTAAACGCTGCTTAAGTAATATAACTAACAATCACATTTTCAAAATGAAATTCAAATGGTAGCACCTTATGGGAATGTATACAAAGAACAGACATTCTGATAATTCCATGAATTCTAAATAAATTATGATATATAATTATGTTTACATATAATTATGTAACAGACACAACCCAAGTTATCATTGGTAATACATACTTAAGAATGGCATTGGTATGTTACATTTTCATATCAAAATATGAAATGTCAACAGTTTATAAAACTATTCTGCAGTATTACTCTCTTTCTTTAAGATCGGGTATAGCAGCATAGAATTTCATTTCGTCATCTCAACTGACAGAAATCTAGACCCAAATTCATAAAAGCTTGCTAAGCCTAGTTCATTATTAAACTGGTATCTAACTCTACCTTGTTGCTAAGTTATATTCATAAAAGCTTGCTAAGCCTAGTTCATTATTAAACTGGTATCTAACTCTACCTTGTCGCTAAGTTATATTCATAAAAGCTTGCTAAGCCTAGTTCATTATTAAACTGTTATCTAACTCTACCTTGTCGCTAAGTTATATTCATAAATGCTTGCTAAGCTTAGTTCATTATTAAACTCTTATCTAATTCTACCTTGTTGCTAAGTTATATTCATAAAAGCTTGCTAAGCCTAGTTCATTATTAAACTGTTATCTAAGTCTACCTTGTTGCTAAGTTATATTCATAAAAGCTTGCTAAGCCTAGTTCATTATTAAACTCTTATCTAATTCTACCTTGTTGCAAAGTCACATTAATATAAACTATTCTAATGGTAGCAAGCATTTAAGTTTCTTTCTAGTTACTTTGTATGTAGCAATGAACTAGACATTTATAAACTTGCTACAATATACATGTAGTAACCTACTAAGTTCGAAAGCTTTTATGAATTTGGGCCTTGGTTGCCATTAGTTAACTTCAAAAAGAAAATTTATCATATTTTATAAATGTGGGCTTGCTTGATTATGTTTTGAGACTGGTTAATAGGCTTTTTGTGGAAGTGCTCAGAATCAGACTGGTATTGAAATTCCACAATGTTATGATGACATGCTTGATATATACGGTAATACCAGTATGTAGATACATTATTCTGATGACTAATATTACTACTTCATTAGCATGCAAAAACAAATCTTTTTTACGGTAGCAACTATACACTGCATAACTAACAAAATTAAAACATTGAAAATTTATATATTGTCTAATATAAAAATAAATACATTATAACAGATTCGCTTACTACTCTGTAATGTTTAGATATGCTGCCCTACTGTGCAAGTTATACACAAACATGAATATTTTCTCCTTCACAGTGTTTTTATTTTTTTATGAAAACCAATAATGGAAGCTCAGTAAAGGTTAAATAAAAGCAGGGTTCATGCATATAAAACTTTAAAGTCTTGATTTATGGCAAGCAGTTTGTATGATATTCATCTCTAAATCAAGTCCAAACTTTAACTTTTATAAGCTGAAAATATATAAACTAGTTAGCAAAATGAATTAAAATCACAACCAGATTATAGTTGTAACTATTTTGGCTAAAATACATTGTGCCAGTAAACTTAAAAGACGATAATTTTTAATTCCAATAAAGGTTGACACTTATCAAACATTTAACTGTTTTTAAAAATGGGGGAAATGTTAGAACCCCACAAATAATAGTAAAGTTTGTTTTATTTAACCACACCACTAGAGAACAATTATTTTTATTTTATCATCGGCTACTGGACGTTATATATATGGTAATTTTGACACATTTCTTCAGAGGAAGCCCACTGCCACTACATAAGCAGCAAGGGATATTTTGTATGCACTTTCCAAAAGATAAGATAAAAATCAATGTGCTCCAGTGACGTCGTTAAATAAAACAAACTTTACTTTACAACAGAAAAACAAACATTTGCAATGATATGTAAATTACAATGAATCCAAGGATGCATGGATGGTAATTTCAATTTGTTTCACAACTCCTATCACAAACAGAAAAATAAACTTCTGTTTTTAACACAGGTTTAACATCATGTTCATTTTCAACAAATATACTTTGATTTTTCAAGATATTTTGACTCCATGGGTCTTATGCATGAATCGAGACAATGACAAAGTCCTATACTATTTTTGAACGTCAAGACTTTCAAATGCAACTCGAAATGCCTCATGGGTTGTCAGACTTTCAGTTGTCTTGATTCATGTATAACATCCCAGATACCAAAATTCTATCTGCTTTGTCTGCATTAAAGTTAAAAGACAAATATCAGAAACTTTTGTCCATAAGAAAGTCTCCATCTGGAAACAAAATATTGTGAATCACAAAAGTAATAGTGGACTCTTGTCTGGTATAGACAGATTTCATCCACTGTATCTGGATGGGACTTTGAAATCATGCTGGTTTACACAGATATGCAGATTAGACAAATGCCAGTTTAAACAGTCCACTGTATTTCAGAAACAACTTCCTAAAGTTATAAAACAATATTATCTCCTTAATAATAAAATAAGTGCATAAAATACTTGAAAGGCATATGGTTTTATGGTATGTTATAAGAGATCCAAGTGGCAGGAAATTAGGTCACCTCTTCTTCATGATTTCAGTGTAACACGTATCACAGACTCTCTGTGCTTTCTTCGAAGCAGCTACAGTGGCTTGTTTAGACGAACACTCCTGACAAAATATGTTTCCACAGTTCCGACAATGGTGCTGAAAAAACAAACATGATTGAATATATAAAATAAATTAAAATTCTTTGGGATAAAACATACCTAAAAATGTTTTAAAATAAAATAAATTAATTAACAATTTAAAAATAAATCAAAATTAAAAATTAACAATGACTGAACATATCAAGTTACATCCCACTTCTTCACCTTGTAAAAAAAAATACAGTGAAACCCCTCTAAACCGGACCCCCTTTAAACTAGAATCCCTTCAAAACCAGACAAACAATTCGGTCCCAATCTGTCCATTTAGTGAAAATCTAACCCCTGAAAACTGGAAACCTCTTAAAAGCAGACATTTGACTTGGTCCTATGGGTGACTGGTTTAGAGGGTTTCACTGTATATATTTAAATATATTTAAAAGAGATGCAGTTAATGATGTGTTACCTTTCTGACTGTGATACTGAACATCTTAGAGCAGCTCATACACTCCAGTACCTGACTGTCATCCGTCCACGTCCGATTAGAAACCTTCGTCGTGACAATCTACAAAACACACTTTTACATGTGACAACTCTTTACGATTCACAGGTTATTTATGAGGATAAATGTTAACTTGCTAACATAAAAAAATTAAAGTGTGCTGTACCTATTAAGAATTAAACATGTGGTATGGAAACAAAACATTGCCATTTAAGTTACTCTTCTTCCAAGGTCTTTCATAAGTACTTTCGCAGATAAGATAGCCTTTAATACAGCAGTTGTAAACCACTGGCTGGAATGTGCATAATGTTCATAAGTGTACATAGAAAACAACAGTGTTTGAAACTATTTGGTTACAAAGCAACTGCATCAAAAGAAATTAAACAAGTGTTCATCGCCAAATGGTCTTTAGGACCATAAATATTCATTTTTAAAAAAGTGCTCTAGTACCATAGCTAAATTTTTTTTTTTAAATCAAATAACCCTCCAAAAATCCAATTCTATATCACAGCCAGTTAATCAACAGCGTTCTTGAACATCATTAAAAAATGTATTATACTGTTAAAAGAAATATATTTGCATACTAATATTTCGCGATTGCTACTACCAAGGTCATTCGCAGTAAAAATATTCATGTTAAGCCAAGGGGACACAATAGCAAAATCACTTACCATATCACATGGAACTATTTATGTGGGGAATTAAGTTCACATTATAATTTAGATTTCACGATATTCGTGTGAATATTTCCCGCAAAGATATTTCTTTTTACAGTAACGTAAATTGAGTAACATGTAATAGTTAAAACAGCCATTTCACCTGTAAAGACTGATTCTCTCTGCCCAGCTCCTGTAGAGCGGCCTGCGAATCATCCAGTTTCCGTCGATGTTGTGTCACTTTCTCCCTAAGTTTCTCACACTCCGTCTCACTAGTAAGACACCTGTAGTAAAACAAATCAAACAGCTTGCTAAGTTAAACCAGCTACAACGTGTACAGCCCCAGTATTGAAATTAGTACTAATATTTATATTAAAAACACGAATAAATAAGGTTAATATGTTTATAGGTATGAAATTAAAATGTGTAATTGTTTATATCCAAATATACACCTGGAAAATAGTATTTTAACACAAACATCTTATTAACTCAGTGAGATGTCTTCAAACTGTCATAATGGTGCATGGTAGGTACATTTGATGCAGAGATTATCACCTGCCTCGGATTTAATACTTTTATCAACTTTTGCTGATAAATTATCATATCACAACACACAAGGGGTATATCCTCTATTTCTTGAGAAACTCCTGTGCAAAATTCTGTTCAATGAATTATACATATTCGGACTTTAATAATTTTTACCGTTCCACAAGCATCCTTCTTTCTTCATTGTTGTTTTGAAGCTTGGCGTCGAGTTCTGAAAAAAGAGAAAGGTAGAAGCAATCACTTTTATGTTTTAAAGTAAAAACATAAAACTATATTTCAGTTCCCAAATTATTTATTGTAATCCAACATGGCTACTCGAAAACCTGCCAGAGACACATTTTCCCACTTAACATCGCAAACTGTAACCTTAAAACCATATGGTAACAGATCTCATAGGTTAAACTGTTAATTTATTATGGTGGCCAAATTCTAAAGTTAATCAGTGGTTAATTCTAAATATTTTGGGGTTTTATGTTGTTTGTAAGTTCAAAGGGAAACCAGGAGTTCATATTAAGTTTGCTTGTCAGATGTTTTTACACCATTTTAATAATTTTAATAAAATATTATTATCATATTAATAAACAAATTGGCACTATTCAATTTTTATGAACATACAATTTTTCTCTTTTATTCACTGTGATTTTTAAGATAAGTAATAATCATCCACAACCACAAAACCATAAAAACTTGAGAATAATTGTCATAATGAACCTGCTATCCAGTGATAGTGAAAATGACCATGACAAGCCTACCTAGTTTCTCTCCACGCAGTTCATCATTAATTCTTGTAAGATCTTCCACCTTCTGAGTTGTAACAGTGAGGTCTCCACGCACAGCAGTCAAGTTCTCATTCAGTATCGACTGCTGCATCTCATAGCGAGCTTCGTTTTCTTCCTTCTCCTTCACAATCTCTTCCTTCAGCTTCTGTTCTGAGGCCTGGTTTAACAGAAAGGATTGTTTATCAATATTCTAGCTCAATGTTTAATGAGGAAGGAAAAGGAATGTTTGTTTAAAAATACTCCAGCATAATCATATCAGAAAGGAATGTTTCAAAACATTAGGGGGAAAGACTTGCCAACTAAATCTATTTAACCCTTTCCGATTATGCAACGGGATATCCCATTGTAAAAAAAACTGTTGCAACTACACAATGGGATATCCCGTTGTATTTTTTCAATTTGTATTTACCGCCAAAATTGCACCTACGACAATAACAACATCCTGTAAGCGATCGCACATGTTTGTTGTTGGAAAAAAAAGGGTTTTTGATAAAGTTTTCAACCGATTTTGGTGTGAGTATCGACCATAATAGCGGCATCCATCTTGGATTAAACAGCGAACATGGACAAGGAATTTCATAGCGATGTTTTATCCGATTGTGATAGTGATTATCCAGATAGAATTCTACTAGCAGAAATGTTATCGCTAGACTATGGGACTATCACAAATTTACTAGGACATTCTACGTTCGAGATTTTCATGTGGCCACAGTTTTTCGAAAAGGTTTATTTTTTCGCACATTTTCAATAAAATTTTACATCGTTATAAATAATGATTAAAAATATAAATCTGCATATATACATATATATATTCATCAGATAATCCTTGTAGTAAATTGATTTATCTTTACAAATATGCTTGAACCAGTTCTGTACAGTGAATAGTAAACGAGTTACGATCAGTTAAGTGTCGGTGAATTTATCTTTTGTTTAATGTTAAACTATGTGAATTCCTAGGGCACTTTAGGGGCAATGGATAACGAGTCTGAAAGGGTTAAGAGCTGTGCCCAAATAATTTGTTACCAACAAACCACCTCCCAGTAATCAGGATGGATGTACCTGGACTTGCAGTAAAGGCTGATCAACCATCAGCTCAACAGAAAGTACTGACCCAAGAGATGATCCATAAGAGATATCTAAGAATGACCTGGATCCATGCATAAACAGATGGCTCAACAGAGAATGCCATTCGAAAAGGTGGAAGTGGAGCTTACGTTAGCGATCCAGATCGTTCCTCAGCCTCTCTTCATTCCAGTTGGACAGCTGATCTAAAAACTACAGAGCAGAACTATAGGACCGCACTAACGCAACAGAGCTTCTCATAGAGAAAGACAGGAAACAAAATACTGTGCTTCTCACCGATTCCTTATCTGCACTTAGTCAGTTATCAGGATCTTCAGATGTCTCTGTTCGACAGCTGCAAGAAAAGCTCAACATCCTCACTCAAAGTTGTAAAGTATCAGTACAATGGATCTCTGCACATGTTGGAGTTGCAGGTAATGAAAAGGCGGGCCCAATTGTCAAAGCAGGCAGCTGCCTTCTACAACCCAACTGTTCCATTTTATTTAGAAAAGCCAAGACACTTCTGAAAAGGAAGTTCAAATGTGAATGGAAGACAAGGAACTGTTGATACAGCCCCAATCAGGACATCATTAACCATCTAGAAAGGAAAGAACAAACCACAAACTTCTGTCTCTGCACTGGGCACTGTGTAAGTAGGTCCACACAGAAGTATCAAATCAACAACCATCTCTCATTTTGTAGTACTGTGATAGCATAGGTCGTCGGTCACTGATAAAACAGTTGTTGACCATTAGAACAAGAAGTAACCCAATTTGTAGCATGGCAGCCATTTTTTCTGTTGTTCTAACTGTGCTGATAACTGGTGATATTCTTGAAGGGGGTGGTAACCTTGATTTTTGAAGGGGGTGGTAACATTGATGATAATTTGGGTGGGACCAAGAGACATGCATGGAAACTCAATCAATACATGCCAAAATTGTTTACAGTTATCAGAAGTGGGATTTGAACATAAACTACCTTGAGCAACGGCCTTAGTCTTACAACTGGACTACATCTCACTGCTAAGCCTTTTAAATGTTGGTCAACGTATGATTACGAAATGAATCGATCATTGATGAATACAATTTCGTATTTACTATCGGTAGCAGAAGTATTCCTGAGCTCATAATCGATAATGTTCCATTCATTCCGTAATGATTCGTTGTCATCGCAGAAGATTCAAAATGGAGAATTCATGAGAAAATGTGGTGAGCGTTTGGATTTACGAAAGTTGAAATTTCTTGTTTTCTTTACTCTAAACATATTTATATACTATTTATAACTATCCCTAAACCTAAACAAAATAGGGGGGGATTATGATGTCTTGCCGACTTGAAATTCTCTGATGTTGACCATTTCGTCTTCCTCCATTTCAAAACAAATTTGTATAAAATGTTTCAGTAGGATTCAACCATACATGACATGTCTGTTATATTGTGCAACAAAATTAATCAGTTGATAAAGCAAAAGCCTAATGTTTAAAATATAGACATCAGGCCATAACTGAAAATACAAATAAGAATAAATGAAATGAATGTTTAAGGTATGAAGAAATACAGCCATTTAAAATGCATATTTCATCGACTATTATATTTTATTGCACATAAAAATTATTTTCAATAAAAGATGGAACTTTTTAACGAACAATACCCTTTGTTATGGTTTCACAGTTGTCTCCCTTATCATGAATTATTATTACTTTATTGTATAATAAAATATTTTCAAATAATTTTATTATCATTAAAATTAGTTAAAATTTTCAACAAATTAAATATACATTGTATATTATTTTGTTTTAATAATTATTACAAACACATTCTTTTTCGACGTTGATGGCTAATCTCATCAGGATTTCTGTCACTTTGCGTTGCTCAATTCTATTAATGGAAAACGGCTCGATACCTTGCAGAGATTTTAATTTGGAACTTTCGCCCATGCATTTAGACAGTGAGTGAAGTTGACATTTAAATTTAACACTTTATTCTAAAATGACTAACACAACCAATTGACCAATATTGTAGCAAAAACTGTTTTGGTTATGTCAAGACGTCACTGGTTAATGAAAATTTCATGTTTTTATTTTATATGACGTCACTTGTTATATGAATTTTTTCATTGTGTCGTATTTTCAAAAAGTAACAGTTCCAAATATGCATTGATTTTATCGATATAAAGAAAGTATGTAATAAATACAGAACTTCACATACATTTTTTTTCCTATTTATTGCACTCATTTATTGTGTGCAAGTACATACCATGAGACCACGTGGTATATATATATATTCTTATGCACACAAAACGCGTGCAATAAATAGGAGCGAAAAAAACTTATAATCTTTTTTGTTTTTTCAAAATTGTTCTATTGTCACTAAATACTTTTAAAATATGACATAATTTTTTTTTGAACTGTAATGGCCTGCTTCAATTGCCTGTGGAATGACCAATCACACCTCAATGAAATGCTCTACTTCTGAGCTACGTCCTGCTCTTTGTGCGTTGGTAGTACGTGTATGGATTGGAACCCAGGACCTACGTGTATTATCGTTTTGCCGGCTGACCTTCCCATGTGCCACACAGTGTGGTCAGTGAACACCTGTTACAGCTACAACCACACCAGCTACAATGTCTACTTTCACAGCTTTGTTTATATTTAACAGTTATTAACATGCAAATAACTATTCTATATTGTGTATTAATAGTATTCACCGCATGACCTTTGTGTTTATGTGGTCAGGGTATTTATATTGCTGGCTTTTTTGGTGTGAGAGAGTGGATATATTTGTCTTCAAATGGGTTGAAATAATTGATCACCGGTCACTGTTGGTAAATGTATTTTAGAATTGGTCCCTACAAATTAATTACTTGTGGTTCCAACCTTTATCCACCTTGGACAGAACTCGAGGGTAGCTGATTTGTGGACCTCAACACATGGTTCAAAGCTGGTATATGTACATGTGTGTACATATTTTATCACAGTTTGGAAATACGCATTTTGTCTTTGCACTTGAAATAATGCATTGTTTTAAGCTCAAAAATGAACATAAGTCACATTAAACAAATTTCCCTCTTTTTTTTGTATCGAAAAAAACAAGCTTTTTGGTTTTATTATATTAATTAAAGTTTCTTGGGAACTCACTGCATTTTTCAATCAGTAACAAGGGCTCTTTTATATACACACAGGATAACACGTACCACAGATCTTGTCTAGAAAACAAATGAAAAAATTATTCAACTACTGAGATGGTTTTATCATTCAGTGAAATTACGTCAGGCTAGGTCATCACCTATTAAGCTAGATCCTGCCCCTAATTATATAAAATGCTGCTACAAACCCTTTTTATGGTAGTTTTTACATTAGTACTGTATTCTGCTGAGCAATTTTAGGTCTGCTATAACAAGAATAAAATAAACCTGGAACGTCTATTCTAAATGATTAAATATTTTAAATATTCCAAATATTTGAGTTTTATATGCTTGTATCATTTTATTATGATCGTTTACATGTATCAATTTTTGCCAGTCATGATGGCAAGGGTGGTTTTTTTAAATACTGTTTTATTGAAATATATACATGTCACTTGTATAAAAGCCTCACAGTGACACATATATATAC
Organism: Cyathermia naticoides; assembly: GCA_033042655.1. Taxonomy (NCBI): domain Eukaryota; kingdom Metazoa; phylum Mollusca; class Gastropoda; order Neomphalida; family Neomphalidae; genus Cyathermia; species Cyathermia naticoides. The sequence goes on from JAUTWP010007679.1 coordinate 13,027, forward strand.
TGTGTAATGAAATTATATAGGTAGCCTTTAGTTGTATAATCATGATTCATGAATTTTATCCTATTATTTTTGCACTGTTAATCATCGACAACGTGAAATTCAATTTGCACGTCCATGCATGGTTCGATATGTCCTGTGTAGTATTCGGTCAATTTGTTTTACTTGTCTTACTGACATTGTTGTCAAGTAAACAAAACGCTTCAAAATTTGTAAAATAAATTAACATTCTTTACTACATAGCATTTTTAGTATGCCAAGAATACCCCATAATTTGCACGAACGGGCGATTGGCATGTCAACAGAATATGTTGCAAGCCATGTTGGGAGTTCTAGTCGAGCGATACAAAATCTTCGCATAAGATTTCGAATGACAGGAAGCACCAATGACTTGCCACAATGAGTGGTCAAGACTACTATATTATGAACACGCATTTGTGCAATTGATTTCAAACTGCCACTGCTACTGCTGCTAACACAACTGGGTTTCATGATAACCGAATCAGTGTGCAAACTGTTAGTAATCGTCATACCTGTTATTGAGTAGGGTTTCTTTTAAACCCTACCACACTTGGTTAACATTTCTCCCAGTTTCTCTTAAAGGAGACCGGCCACAAACAGACATATAGAGCATACTTTATTCATTTCCCTTCAAAACAGCGTTACTAGATCGTCCGGTCAGCTGAGAAATACCGATCGGTTGTACGCGTTAGATTTGGGGTAAAAACAGAAGTGGGCGGGATTATGCATGGAGCGAGGTACCGAAGCGTTACACTACGTCATCGATGATAGGGTTGTCACAGACTTCCATTAGTAATAGTGCACGTTTTCAGATTAGTTGGATGTCCTTTCATTATTCGTTCTTATTCTATATCTTCAGCTGCGTAAATTCCTTCTGTAAATAGTATTGTAATGGTTAATTGTGAAGTTTTTAATTGTAACTGCGATAGTAATGCATCTCGGGGACGGGAAAACAGACCAACATCGTGGTTTCGCTTTCCAAAGGATGAACGTCGGTTATTTACTTGGACGCACTATTGCCGG
>JAUTWP010007790.1:0-30139 GCA_033042655.1 Cyathermia naticoides
CAAAGTCAAAAATGAACAAATCTAAGGCACTGGCAAACGATTACAGGCCAGAGATTCTCGTAAATTTGTCGTCCCCGGTGAACGGTTACGTTTTCAGGATCCGTTATTCCCCCTGAAATTCAACGGTTCTTCCCTTCTGCCTGTTTTTATCCACTCCACGTTCACACAGATGCACAATTGCCGCTGTAAGCAGTGGGCGGAGATAGGGCAGGGAAATAGTGGCCGCGGCTTCAAAGGCAAGATCGACAACAGCCCCTTTGCCATTACCTCGGTTGAGCTGTTTGAGCGTACGACTGATATCAATGCCTGGGTCGGTCGTTCGCAGTCTCTCCTTTGCCTCGGCAAGGGTCGGTGCATGGTTGATTGTTTTTCCCTGGAGAATATTTTTTACATTGGCACGAGCCTGTTCAAGGTCCATTTCTTTTTCTCCTGCCTGCTGCCAGCATAAAGATCAGGCTGATCACCAGCCAGAGAGCGCCGGTAATAAAGGGAGCTGCCTGTGGAGAAATATAGGTGACGCAGAGTCCATAAATACCCCAACTCAGAAAACCAAGAGCTATCAGCAGGCTGAGTATTGCCGCCCCGGCCAGGGCGATACTCAACCCGCTGCTGAAAGCGGTTTTTTCAAGGGCCAGCCTCTCTTCGGTGAGAAAAAGCCGGATGGATTGCCGCAGGGCCTTGCCTTCCGCCTCCACCAGCTCAAACAGGGCTATGGTGAAGTCAGAGATAGTGACCTTGCTCATCGCCTGTTGCCGAGCAGTATACCGATCAGGACACCGACGCCGACGGATGCCAGCAGGGTTCCCGCCGGATATTTTTCCACCTGCTCGCGAACAACATCCAGGGCGTCATCGCCCTCTTGTGTTAACTCCGCCAGCCGTTTTTTGATTTCAGATAGTGACAGGGTATCAAGCAGAACCTCTTTCTTTTTGCCGATGGTTTCAGCGGCTTCTTCCACCTGTCCTTTACCGATATCGGTCAGGGCGCTGGTCAGTCCCTTTATATCTTTTTTCAGTTCGGCAAGATCTTTTTTGATGTTTTCCAGTTCCTTATTTGCCTCAGTCGTCATGATGGGCCTCCTTGGTATGCAGTTGTTGTTGTGGTAAGTATTTTACCGTTTCGTTGCTTTCGAAATTCCGGGATAATAAGAAGATGAACAGGGCTCTGTTTGCATCATCGATTCATCGCCTTACGTCTGCTGAAACGTTTGGGAGAAAGAGATCGGCTGAGCTTCTTCACAAAGGTATGATGTCTCAATTTGTTGTCTTGCAGATGATGATAGACCCTGACCTTGACTAGATCGGTGACAATAGCAGATAGAATGGAATAGGCCCATATCAGAGTAATTTCCGGCCAGCTTATCGGCGTAATAAAGCCGAATCCGTAGGCGGCCAGTAATGTGGCGGCAACTTTTGTGATGACTGCCGACCAGACCATAATCGGGGCGGGCCAGGGACGTTTCCAGAAGTGGTCCTTGCTCCGGGCCACAAAGAGAACCAGGTGACCGGCCACCGCCATTTTAAGAAAAACATAGGTCTGGACCTGGGTCACATCAAGATGCAGCCAGTCGATGGCGATCAGCAGCATACCAAAGCTGCCCAATACGCCGACAATACCCATGGCTGTCGCCACGGAGATAACCTGGTGCATGTCCCAGCGTACGGGTTTCTGTTCCAGGTCGGTATGGTCATAGGCGATGGTCATGATCGGAATATCATTAAAAAATGCCAGCAGGATAATCATGATGGCGGTAATCGGATAGAAGTTGAAGAAAATCATGGCCAGAACCACGAAAAACATGATGCGAATGGTCTCGCTGATCCGGTAGATTGCGTAGGCGTTCATGCGTTCGAAAATGCGCCTGGCCTCCTCGATGGCGGTGATAATAACCGACAGGCCGGGCGAGGTGAGCACCAGGTCGGCGGCCGCTCTGGCCGCATCGGTGGCGCCGCTGACGGCGATACCCACATCAGCTTGTTTCAGGGCCGGGGCATCGTTGACGCCGTCTCCGGTCATGCCGGTGATATGTCCTTGTGCCTGCAGTATTTTAACGATGGAAAATTTATGTTCGGGAAAGACCTCGGCAAATCCCTCGGCCTGTTCAACCGCTTCCCCGATATCGGCGCTGATATTTTTTTGCTGACCGGACACCGGCAGGATGTCCGACTTGAGGATATTTGTGCCCAGGTTCAGTTTACCGGCAATCTGCCGGGCAATGGACAGGTTATCGCCGGTGACCATTTTAATGTTCACTCCATATTTTTTTGCCCGGGCGATTGTCTCGGCGGAATCTTCCCGTGGTGGATCAAACAGGGAAAGAATGCCCAGGAAGGTCCAGGCCTGGTCATCTTTCTTTTTCATGCCGACGCCAAGGGCACGATATCCTTCGGCGGCAAAATCATCAACCACCTTGGCTGCCCGCTTTTGGTCCGTCTCATTCAGCTTTGCCATTTCCATGATGACCTGGGGGGCGCCTTTGGTTACCAGGAAGGTGGTGCCGTCATTCACCTGTACGGTCGCCTCGGTACGTTTATGGACAGGATCAAAAGGGACAAATTTTGTCTGCGTAAAGGCCTGGAGCCGATTTTTGTCCTGCAGGCCCAGGAGAACAGCCTCATCAATGGCATCCTTATCCTCTTCCCGCGAGGCCAGGGCGGCCATCAGCAGGACCTCCTGGTCGTCTTTTGCGGTAAAGACCTCTATCTCGCCAAGGGTAAGTTTGTTCTGTGTCAGGGTGCCGGTTTTGTCCGAGCAGAGGATGTCCATGGAGGCCATCTCTTCAATGGATTCCAGTCGGGTGACAATGGCCTTCTTTTTTGACAATAGCATGGCGCCCACGGCCATGGTCATGGACAGGACCGCCGGCATGGCCACCGGAATGGAGGCCACGGTCAGGATAAGGGCAAATTGAATCAGGTCAATCCAGGGTTGATGGCGGTGGAGCTGGACCAGGACAAGAATGGTCACCAGGAACAGACTGACATAGATGAGGTAGTCACCGATGGTGAGTACCGCCTTCTGGAAATGGGATACGGTCTTTGCCTGTTCGACAAGGCCTGCGGTCTTGCCGAAACGGGTGTTCTTGCCGGTGGCCGTTACCTCGGCCACAACCTCACCCTGCTTGACAATGGTGCCGGAAAAGATTTCTTCGTTTTGTTTTTTGGTCACGGGCAGAGACTCGCCGGTCAGGGCCGATTGGTCCACACTGAGATAGTCTCCCTCGACAATCATGGCATCCGCCGGGACCACGTCACCCAGACGAATCCGTACGATGTCGCCGGGGACAAGTCCTGCTGCGTCAATGACCTTCCAGGCGCCGTCCCGCAGGACCCTGGCCTTTTGGGCAAGTTCTTTTTTCAAAGCCTCGACGGCGTTGCCGGCGGTATATTCCTGCCAGAAGCCCACCCCGGCGTTGAAGATCAACAGGGCGACAATGATGAAAAAGTCGGGCCAGTGACGAACAGCCGCCGAAAGAACGGCGGCCACCTCAATCATCCAGGGGATAGGCCCCCAGAAATACCCCAGCAATTTTTTGATGGGAGAGACCTTTTTTTCCTCCAGGGCATTGGGTCCATATTGCTGGAGAAGGCGGGCGGCCTCATTTGAGCTGAGGCCTTTGTCCTTAGGTGTCGTAGTGGTTTTTGAATCCGTCATGATGGAATTCTCCTGCTCCATATTTGTGTGAATCAACGCATTGTAATGCTACCTGTTAATGTTCCCACAGGATCTGGTTGGCTTCAAGCGGTATCACCGCCTCGGGGTGAAAGGGAACGATCCGGGCTGTATAGTCGGCTGCATGCCTGTCGTTCGCCACTTCGCAGGTATAGAGATAGCCGTGGATAGCGCCGATAAGGGGTTCGCTTCGGTCCATGGTATGCAGTTCCGGCGGGTTGTCGCCGCTTCCGTCGGCATAGAGCTCCACCCGGACAAAATCGGGATCAAGATCATCAAGATAAACCTGGACCTCAAACATGATACTCCGGTCCTTTTTCTCAGTCTCGAGACGGCCAAAACGAATGGAAGGCCAATGGCGCTCAATGGTTTGCCGCCAGAGAACGATATCTTTTGTGCATTCCTGATCTTTCGTCCTTTTCGTTACATTTTTGAGCATGTTCAGATAATAGCTCTCCATGTATTCCCGCACCATCCGATTGGCGGAAAACTGCGGGGTCAGTTTTGCCATACTGCTGCGCAACCGCTGCACCCACTGCCCGGGAATCCCGTTGACATTACGCTGATAAAAGGCAGGGATAATGTCCTGTTCAAGAAGCGTATACAGTTCGTCCGCTTCATGCCTGTCCCATGTGGAAATATCATCGTGGAGCCCGCCGTCGCCAAGGGGCCAGCCGACCTCGGGATTCCATGCCTCGGCCCACCATCCATCCAGTTCCGAAACATTGAGGCCGCCGTTGACCAGGACCTTCATGCCGCTGGTGCCGCAGGCCTCCCAGGGTCGACGCGGGGTGTTGATCCAGAGGTCGACGCCCTGGACCAGATGCTGGGCAACAAGCAGGTCATAGTCAATGAGGAAAATGACTCTATGTTCAAGGTGATAGTCGCGGATAAAATTGATCCAGGCCTGGATCATGGCCTGGCCACGCATGTCTTTGGGATGTGCTTTACCGGCCAGGATGAGCTGTACCGGCAGTTCGGTATTGTCGAGCAGCCGGGCAAACCGGTCAGGGTCATGGAGAAGCAGATCGGTTCGTTTATAGGAGGTGAACCGACGGGCGAAACCAAGGGTCAGAACATTGGGGTCAAAGATAGATTCCGCATCAACGGGGTGATGAAGCGTCGCTCCCCGCAGGGCCTGCTGCCGAAGCAGCCGTCCGCGCAGCCAGGTGATCAATCGTTGCCGGTTATTTGTCCGCATGGCCCACAGCTCTTCATCTTTGATTTTCATGATGGCTGCTTCCAGATCCTGCAGTTCTTCGCGCCACCGTTCCTTGCCGCAGGCCTCGGTCCATAATCGGTCGGATTCCGGAGAGTCCCAGCTCGGCACATGCACGCCGTTTGTAACATGGCCGACCGGCACCTCATGGCTCGGCCAACGGGGAAAAAGTGGTTGAAAAATACGGCGGCTGACCTCGCCATGCAGGCGGCTGACCCCGTTGATAGCTCCGCTGCCATGCATGGCCAGCCAGGCCATGTGAAAGGGTTCCGCACCGTCGGTCGCCCGGAGGTCGGTACGTCCCAGGGACAGCAGTTCCTGATAGGAAATATCAAGCCGGGCCACATAGTCCTGCATGTACTGCTCAAAGAGTCGGGGCGTGAACCGGTCAAAACCGGCCTCCACCGGCGTATGGGTGGTAAAGAGGTTGCCGGCTCGGGTAGCGGTGAGCGCCTCCTGGAAGTCGACTTTATACTCCTGCATGAAGAAACGGGCTCGTTCAAGAACAACAAAAGCGGCATGGCCTTCATTGAGATGGCAGATCTGTGGAGTGATCTTCAGGTCACGGAGGAGACGGTAGCCGCCGATTCCCAGAACGATTTCCTGTTGCAGTCGCATCTCTGATCCGCCGCCGTACAGCTCGCTGGTGATACCACGGTCGGCCGGACTGTTGAGCGGATCATTGGAATCCAGCAGGTACAGGGGAACCCGGCCGATAATGGCCTGCCAGGTGCGCAGGCGCAGAGTGCGGCCGGGCAGTTCCACCTCGACAATCAGCCATTCACCCTCGTCATCGCGGACCGGCAGAACGGGCAACTGGGTGGGATCGTTATAGGGGAAAAAAACCAGCTGTTTCCCCTCGGCATCCAGGCCCTGGCGAAAATATCCCTGCTGATAGAGGAGGCCGATACCGACCACCGGCAGGCCGAGTTCACTGCCGGCCTTGAGATAGTCGGCGGCAAGTACACCGAGTCCACCTGAATAGATGGGCAGTGATTCATCCAGGCCGAACTCCATGCTGAAATAGGCGATGTCGGCAAGGTCCGATTGCGGCCAGGCCCGCTGAAACCATGCCAGTCGTTCATGGGCCGTACGTTGTGCCCGGCGTAATTTTGCCAACAGGGCAACAAACTCCGCATCTCCGGCAAGCTCGGCCAGGTATTTTCTACTGACCATCTGCAGAATAAGCCATGGGTTATGAGTGCGATCCCAGAGTTCCGCATCAATTCGCTGCCAGAGGTGATCAGCGGTATGGCACCAGGACCAGCGCAGGTCAAGGGCCAGTTCCCGAAGATCGGAAAGTTCTTCTGGAAGATCCGCTATCGCTATGTCGTAAGATACCGTCATGTCATAATCCTCATTTAATAGTCCTCATAGCCGGCCTTCGTACAATACCATCCCGGCACGTGGGCCATGGGTTTCAGCCCTTTATTATGAAATCATCAGTAAGTTGCATTTGTTCATTAAAATCAAAAACATGAGGCGTGCCGGTAGTGATTTCATATCCCAGAATCTGTTTGGGCGACATTTGCTTGATATGCATAACAATAGAGCGGAGTGAATTTCCGTGTGCCGACACCAGGATCCGTTTATTTTCGCGTAGAGGCTGGAGAATATGGCTGTTGAAATAGGGAAGAGTCCGGGCGGCCGTCATTTCCAGGCTCTCTCCTCCCGGTGGAGGAACATCATAGCTGCGTCGCCACAGGCGGACCTGTTCGACACCAAACTTTTCTCTGGCCCTGTCCTTGTTCATCCCCTGCAGATCTCCATAATAACGTTCGTTGAGTTGCTCAGAGATATGAATTTTTAACTGGTTCCGGTCGGCCTCATCTGCGGTGTAATGCTCATACCAGGATGAATCTTTTTCATGAACACAGAGATATTTTCCGGCGTGGTGGTTGTGTTGAAGGATTTCATACAGGGTATCCTGTGCCCGGATCAATGCCGAGGTAAAGGCGACATCAAAGCATTCATCGGCCAGGAGTTTTCCTGCTTCACGGGCTTCGGTAATACCCTTGTTGGTAAGAGAGACGTCTACCCAGCCGGTAAAACGGTTCTGCCTGTTCCAGATGGATTCACCATGTCGAACCAGAATTAAGCGTCCCATAGTTTAATTTCCTCCTATGGATTATGGATGGATTGCCGGGGTTCCCCGTTTTTCACCATCAATCCTCATCGTTGGAGTGTGCCGACACATCATGGCCATAGCTATGTTATCCCTTGTTGCCGAGCAAAGTGGTGGTTATGTATCTTCTAGTATTGTTCGGCTTTTTTAAGCTTCCAGCCGATAGTGACAAGAACAAGCCCATCAAAAAACAGGCTGATGCCGATATAAATTCCGATCAGCCACATGGATGATACCGGTCCGCTGATTAAAAATAAAAACGCCAGGATGAGTGAAATGATTCCATTGAAGGTCATCCAGCCCCAGCCCCTTGCCGGGTGAATTGCCTTGGCAAGAGAAAAACTACCAAAGGCATCCATCATCAGATAAATCGCCAGGAGAAGGCCGACGGCCGCTATACCGGTTAAGGGGTAAAAGATGATTAAACAGCCAAAGAGAATCAGCAGGAAGGGCTTCAGCCAATCCAGGAAATTTTTTCGATTATATCGAAAGGTATGAAATGCCCAGATAATTCCGGCGGTCAGGAGTAGCCAGCCAAAAAATAACGCTGTTCCCAGGGCGAGCACGGCCGGAAGGATAATTCCGATCAACCCGAGGATGATAAGGAGAATTCCGGTGATCAGGGTATACCTGCCGAATGATGGAATTTCCTGCTTTGTTGAAATAATATTAGTCATTTTCTCTTCTCCTATATTTTCCAGTTATTGTGTCCGCGAATACCGGCGACCGCAACAGCGCAAACTCCGAAAAAATTTGCGCATAAATCAACATAATTTTAATGGATAATCTCAATAATCCACAGGTGTGACTAAATTATTGTATGCACTGTAGGGGCGAATTTATTCGCCTGCTCCGCCATAAGGATGACCATGCCAACATGGCGACTGAAGCCGCCCCTACGGCGTTTTGTCGCGGGTATTCCGCCTGAGATATTGTCTTTTCTCTCAGCCGATCGTGGCGGCCACATCGAGGAGCCGTCTGGAATAGCCGAATTCGTTGTCGTACCAGACCTGGACCTTGGCCATTCTTCCCTGGACGATGCGGGTGGAGAGGCCATGGACAATGCCGGAACGCGGATCATCGATAATATCAGCGGACACCAGCTCCTCGTCGCTGTAGCCGAGAATGCCCTGCAGCGGTCCTTCTTCAGCGGCCCGTTTGAAGGCGTTGTTTACCTCCTCGGCAGTTGCCTCTTTTTTCAGGACCGCGTTGATATCGGTCAGGGCTCCGTCGGGAACCGGGGCCCGGACGGCAATGGCTCGCAGGCGACCATCAAGCTCGGGCAATACCCTGGTTGTGGCAATATCGGAACCAGTGGAGGTGGGGATAAGACTGACGGCGGCGGCCCTGCCCCGGATCGGTTTCTTTGCCGGTCGGTCGACCAGCCCTTGGGTTGCGGTATAGGCATGGATAGTGGTAACCAGGGCCATTTCGATGCCAAAGTTGTCAAGCAGGACCTTCATGGCCGGGACAAGTGAATTAGTGGTACAGGAGGCATTGGAGATGATTTTATGTTTCCCGGCATCAAAACCACCCTCGTTCACACCCAGGACTATGGTATAGTCGGCATCCGGCGATGGAGCGCTGATCAGTACACGTTTCGCTCCGGCGGTTAGGTGCCGGGCTGCGTCCTGCCGATGGGTGAAACGGCCCGTGCATTCCAGGACCACATCTATGCCCATATCTTTCCAGGGCAGTTTTTCCGGCTCGGTCATGGCCGTGATTTGAATTGTCCGGTCACCAAGTTGCAAGGTGTCCGGCGTGGCTGTAACCGGAAAAGCGGCCCTACCGTGAACGGAATCATATTTGAGCAGATAGGCCAGATCATCGGTGGGTACAAGATCATTGGCGGCAATGATTTCAACTCCCGCCGGTGCTGCCTCCATAAAATGGCGAAGAACCAGACGGCCGATGCGGCCAAGTCCATTGATTGCTATTCGTGTCATGGGATGTTCCTCCGAAAGGGTACGTGTTGACCCGCATATTTCACAAGCGATCTGCTGCAAGGCCTGAAAACACCATGCCTGCTGCGTCACAGCGCAAAAAGGATTCCTCGAAATATTTCAATATGTCTGCGGACCTTTTTACGCTGTTCCTTGCATTCATGGCATTTTCAGACCTTTCGCGACGACCTTTGTGAAATATGCGTGTTAATGAAAGGTTGCCCGGGTGTGCAGATGCTGCTGCAACGCATTGCCGGTTGCCTCGGTAATGGGATGGGCCGAGGCGGTCAGGCGTGGATGCATACAGGTCTGAAAACCGGCTATCTCTGCGGCTGTGACCCGGTTCTGGATCAGAAAACCAATTTCGTTGGCCAGCTCACCGGTGGTTGCCCCGCCAAGGATCTGGCCGCCGAGCAGTCGCAGGGATTCCCTGGTAAAGACAAGTCGGCAATACACTTCATGGCTGCCCGGCATGGCAGGCGGATAATGGTCAAGACCGCGGGCCTCACCGACAAGGATGGAAAAACCGGCCTGTCGTGCCTGGGTCGCCGTCATGCCTGCGGCGCCGAAGGCCAGGTCCCCGACCATGCCCGCATATACGGCGACGGAACCACCGTTTTGGCGCAACAACTGCAGGGAGTACATATTCATGCCCGCGATTCTTCCTTCGGCCGCAGCCTGGGAGGCAAGCAGGGCCCCTCCCTCACGCCGGGTAAAGAAATCCTGTTTCTGGGCGCAATCACCCACACTAAAAATATTTAGATAATCCAGGGTCCGTTGAAATCCGTCCACCAGAACGGCGCCGCGTCGGCCAAGTCGCAAACCGGCGTCCTGCGCCAGTTCATTGCGCGGTCGTACGCCTATGGCGATGAGGACTGCATCGGCGCCTATTATTTCGCCGCCCATGAGCTGAACGCCGCCGACCTCTGTGGGGTCATCGGCTGGAAGAATGGTCTCTACGCTGCTCCCGCTGTGTATATGAATGTTCCTGCCGGCCAGATACTCTTCTACCGGTAAATAGATTTCCCTGTCAAAAACGGTTGCCAGCAGGTGATCCATTTTTTCGACAATGTGGACTTCGACACCACGTTTTTCTATCTCTTCGGCAAATTCAACACCTATGAAGCCACCGCCGATGATAATCAGTTTCTTCATTCCCGGTATAATCTCCCGGAATAATTTGTTCTGGTAACTGTAGTTTTTGTGGATTGTGAAAACGCCTTCAAGATTTCTGCCGGGTATCGGCGGCACAAACGGCTCCGAACCGGTACTCAGCACCAACCGTTCATAGGAAATATGGTCACCATTGTCCATAATGGCAACCCGCTCCTGCGGTTTTATTGCCGTGACCCGGCCGATTTTCAGCTTGATGCCCATAGCGTGTAACTGTTCGGTTCCGGGAAGCATGTCTTTTTCAAGGCCACCCAGCGTACCGAAAATATAAGGAATACCACAGGGAACAAGAGCATTTTTTTCCATGCGAACCATGGTGATTTTCTTGCCCGGCCAATACTGGGCAGTGGTTATGCCGGCAAGCAGACCACCGGGACCGCCGCCGATAATCAGAACATCCGTTGATAAATTTTTCATTGCTTTAATGCCTCTTTTGTAGCGTTGAAATTGATGATCAGATACCCAATTTCCGTATTTCTATTGCAGGCACCAGTGTTGCCACCGTCTCCGCCATGAACAGTTCCGTGCCCGGTTGCTGCACCGTTCCGGCGCCGCAGGCAACCGCCAGCCGCAGGATATCCGGCAATGGTAATTTACGGACAAAACCGGCAATGAGACCTGCCACCATGGAATCACCGGCACCAACGGTGGACAGCACCTTGACTTTGGGCGTTGTCGCATACAGGGTGTCTTCGGGTCCGGTAAGAAGAGCGCCCTCGCCACCAAGTGAAACACAGACATGACGCACACACTGGCGGGCGATAAGACGGGCCTGCTCGGCAACCAGCTCAACGGTCTGCAGTTCATGGCCGACCAGGGTCTCCAGCTCGTGCCGGTTGGGTTTAATTAGAAAGGGTCCGGTTAATATGGCATGTCGAAGCGCTTCATGGTGGGCATCCACAACGGTCAGTCCCCCCGCATCCTGTATACGCTGGACGAGTTCGGCATAGAGTTCGGTGGAAATATCGGCGGGCATGGATCCAGTCAACACGCCGAATCCTTTACCTGCGTGGGTGACGAAAGAGTTGAGCAGAGTCGACAGCTGCGAGGGCGGAATGGACGGTCCGATACCGCTTACCTCGTATTGAATACCTGATTCCTGCTCCATGATGGTGCCGTTGATCCGGGTCTCTCCTGTAACACGCTCATAATGGGTTGTATCAAGATGATGGACAAGAAGCCGTTCCAGCATATGGCCTGTTTCTCCGGCGGTTACGATATAACTGTCCGCCAATACCTCCAGCCGCTGCAGGGCCCGTCCCACATTGATGCCGTTACCGCCGGGATCAAAACGGGTGGCCAGGGCATGGGCCTTCTGGTCGGCAATAAGACGGGGAACGGTATAGGTAACATCCACTGCCGGATTGAGGGTGAGCAGGGCCACCGGTGATGGATTGGTTCCACCGGATTGTTGGACACCGGCATCTTGTCGCCGGGTTGTTTTTTCGTTGGCATTCATGTGCATGCTCCTTCATAGACGGACACCTCGATTTCTTCATCCGTTGCCGGAAGTTCGGCGGCCGTCTCCATCCCTGCGGTTAAACTGCGAAAAATGGTAAGCAGTTGACCATGGTTAGGTGCTGAGGCGTAGTTGTGTTGATTTGAGCAGAGTCTTTCCATTTTGTTCAGTGGGCTCCCGTTAGGCATTGCCCTGGAACCGGAAAAGACAGGGAAACCGATGCCCTCGTGCGCGTCATAACTACAGCTTTTTTTCCAGATTCTTAATGGATTTTTCAAGTTTGTCGGCTGCCTGTCGGATTTTTTTGTCACTACTCTGTCCGGCACGCTTGATCCAGTTTTCCGCTTTTTTCAAGTCCGCTTTAGTTGCGTCATATTTCTTTGCGGCATAATGTTTAGCAGCCTGTGCGTAACTGTTTCGTGCCTTTGTCAATGGTCCCTCAACGGCCACGGAAAAAAATTGAACGCCGTCTTCAGCCGCTTTTAAGGCTTTGTCCGCATCGGTTAATTTATTCTGGTCCAGCGCCTTTTGGGCAAGGGTAATCTGATGCTCAGTTTCAGTCAGCGGCAGGTCGATTTCATCATAGGTGATGGCCTCGTCTACAGCGGCAAGCTCCTCTTTGGCTGTCTTTTTATCACCTTTTTTCAGGCTTTCTTTCGCCTTGTTAAGATGCTTTCTGGCCTGGATGACAGGAACAAAATCCTCAATGTCGGACAGGTCGGCGGAGATAGGAATGAGATCTGCGCCCACCTCTTTGGTGCTCTCATAATCAAGATGCTTTTTGGCCACCCAGATATGGTCTTTGATTTTAATCATTGGCCGACCCGCCTTTATGATATTGATCAGATCTTCTGCTTTTTTCAGCGCTTTTTTCGCCTCTTCCGGTTTTTTTGCATGAATATCGCCGCGCGCATCTGCAATGTGGCGCAGGGTGGCGACCGCAGCATTTGAGAGGATTTCCTGCTGGGCCGGGGTCACAATCCGGACAGGAGCAATTGTTATTTCCTGGTTAATATCAGATATGGGTGCCTTGGCAGGCTTTTTTTCAGGCTCGATTGCCAGGGCGGGACCGGCTGTAAGTAAACCGGCGACAACGGCAATGACGAATTTCTGCTTCATTGTTCCTTTCACTGTTCTACCTCCAAATATATGGTGCTGTTATTAGCCCTTGCCCGGAGAGTAAACCGCCCGGGGATGGACCGCTTGTTGGAGAGAACAGTAGGATATTTCAATGAGTTCTTCTGCTACTCAGGTCACAGAAATGTTTTTTTTGCTATTTTTTTTAAATGCCCGTTCTGGAGGGATATAGTTCCCTGTTGACAGGCTATGTTAGTTTAGGTCGATAAAGAATTAGCGGTGTGTGTATCGTCAAGGTCTGTGTCGAAGGTTAAACAACATTCGGGGGTGAAGCTTGCCGGGCCTCAAAAAAAGCAGCGCATCACATCATTTTAGAAAAATCTGGATTTTTATTGATGATGACTTTAGGGTATTTTGGATAGTGCTTTTCCCAAGTTAAGTTTTTTGCTGAGAAAGTACCCCGTTGTGGCTGAAACGCTCAATTCCGGTGATATTTTTCCCTCATATTGCTTTTAGGCGCATTTTTTACACCATATTCTTTTAACGGCTATCATTTGCTTCGTCTCCTTCGGCAAAATTTCCTGCGTTGTCACCTGTGTATCATTGCCATCATGTTTTTGGCCTATCCCCAGGTCTGTGGGGCTGTTTTGCTGTCAGTAACCGTCAAGGGAATTACGGGAAAACTCTATTCCAATAGTATGGCCCGGTTGAAGATTGCGTCCTTTTCCCATAAAACGGATATTCCTCTTTGTGAAATCAAAAGACTGCACAAACAGGCCTCCCTGGATATTGCTGAAGCTCTGGAGCCCTATGGCTATTATTCTGCGCATATTGCCAAATCTTTATCTTGTAATAAGGAAAGATGTCATGCCGAATATATCGTGACGCCAGGCAAGGTCGTTAAAGTTCGTCGGATAATAATACGAATTACGGGACCGGGGGAAAAGGCGTCTTTTTTCCGGGAATCGATACAACAATTTCCCCTGCATGCCGGCGATTCTCTTGTTGAAGGCCTGTATGAGGAAGGAAAGAAAAAAATTCTAACAACGGCCATGGTGCATGGCTATGTCCATGCCCGGTTCATCAAACATGAGATTGTCGTGTATCGGCATAAACAGCAGGCCGATATCAGTCTTATCCTCAAGACAGGCCCCCTGTATCGTTTTGGAAAAACAACAAGCAAGCAGAATATTATTTCACCTGCCCTTTTTCAGCGATTTCTTCCTTACCGACAGGGGGATGTCTATTCATTTAATCTGTTGGGTCGGTTACAGTCCGATCTCTTTGCCACAGGATATTTCAGCCGGGTTGTGGTAGAGCCGCAATTTTCCAGAATACACGATCGGGAGATTCCGGTGCTGGTCAGACTACTGCCAGCAAAAAGGAATCGTTACAGCGTCGGTCTTGGTTACGGAACGGATACCGGAGCCAATGTGAGTTTTTTATGGAAAAACCGAATTTTGAATAAATTCGGTCATAAGCCATCCCTCAACCTGCAACTGTTTGGTCAGGGAAGCCGCATTAAAGCCGCCTATGCCGTTCCTGTTTTTGATCCGCGTTATGATGTGTTGAATTTAAGCATTCAGTCCATCGTCGACAACTGGCAGGACACACGGAGCAAATTGTTATCATTAGGTATGTCCGCGAATCATAATACGTTGAAAAAACAATACGGCGTTGGGGTCGAATATCGAAAAGAACGATACCGGGTCGGTGTTACCACAGGCGATGCGGAGTTATTGATGGGCAGCAGTACCTGGAATTATATTTTTGCTCAAAGTCGTATCCATCCAAAAGACGGAGTGCGTATAGGTGGCACTGTTAAAGGCGCCTATAAGGCATTTTTATCCAGCGTCGATTTTCTTCAATGTACCGTGAGCGGAAAGGCAATTATCACTCCTGTTGATAAATGGCGATTAATCGGCCGTTCAACCATCGGCGCCACATTGATGACATCGATTAACGATCTTCCCCCCTCTCTCCGTTTTTATGCCGGTGGCGAGCAAAGTGTGCGTGGTTATGCGTATAAAGAACTTGGCCCCGTAGATGCTTCCGGCACAGTTGTCGGCGGCCGTTATTTATTTGTAAGCAGCATCGAATTGGAACGATATCTGACGCCCATGTGGAGCCTGGCGGCGTTTTATGATGCCGGAAATGCATTTGATGATATTCATGCTGCGTTTAAACACGGCGTTGGTATGGGCGTTCGCATGAATATGCCTTTTGGTCAGATACGTATGGATGTTGCCCGAGCGCTTTCGACGAGTAATCACCCCTTTCGAATCTATTTGTCGGTGGGCGCTGATTTATGAGAATTTTAGGTCGGTTGAAGATATTCTCGGTGGTTCTGTTTTTGGTACTTGCAGCATTCTTAGCTCTTTTGACAACGAGAACCGGATTGCACATTCTGATAAAAACCTGCGATATTCTTGCCGGTCCTGCTTTTACAGTTGGTCGGGTGCGGGGCACATTTTTTCATGCATGGCGTCTGGACGGGATGGAGATACGGCTCAAGACGTTTGGCAATATTTCAATTGATACCTTGAGCTGCAACTGGAACATCAAGGGGATCCGACACCCGACACTTCAGTTGAGCAGCGTTCGGGCTGAAGGTATACGGATCCATCTGATTTCAAAACAAACCGACGAATCAGATAGAGGTCCGGCGCAGCTTCCCGTCGTTCACTTTCCCGTTGAATTTCGAGTTGAAGACATGCAGGCTCTCCGAATAAAAATGTATTTCTCCGGGAATAAAAGACCTGTTGTCGTTGATAGATGTGTTCTACGTGCGGTCGGAACCGGTAACCGGCTCTCCATCAAGCAGCTCACCGTGGATTCCCCGAAGTATGGCGCAACGCTCAAGGGAGATCTTTATCTCCATGACCATTGGCCGTTGAAAATTCATGGTCGGTGGAAAATGGTTGATCTTCAATCAGGCGATGTAACAGGTGCCTTTACGGCAAAAGGTGACCTGGAATCCATGCAGACCTCCGTAAAGGTCACAAAACCGATTGTCGCCGATATCAATGGTCGGTTGACGGGAATACTCCATGACCTGCACTGGAAGATTACCGGGAAAACACAAGAATTCCAGGGAAACGATAAAAAAGTGGCTCTGCCGATAAAGGGGACAATCACGGGATTTACGGCATCCGGTACGGGAACGTCGTATTCCGGTGAATTGACGGCTGATATTCACTATAGGGGCTATCCGAACATGCATTCCCGATTACAGGCACACGGTGACCTCCGTGGCTTGAAGGTAGATTCTCTGCAAGTTTTTCTCCCTCGGGGAAGCCTTTTTGCAGAGGGGCGGATCGGGTGGAATAACGGTATTTCGTGGCAGGCCGAATTGCGGGGGAATCATCTTGATCCCGCTGTTTTTTCCCCGCACTGGCCGGGAGATATTAGTGCTGTGTTTTTCAGTCAGGGGACATGGTCCGGCGGGAAGCTTACGGCGGCGCTGGTCATAAAACATCTGCAGGGAACCCTGAGAGGGCGACCGGTTGCAGGGAGCGGCGAACTGCATGTAGACGATAAAACAGTGCTGATCAATGGACTTCATCTCCAATCAGGATCTACCGTGTGCCGGCTGAATGGACGGATAGGTAAACAGCTTGCCTGTATTTTCAGCCTGGATTCTGATGCGTTGTCGGATATTATTCCCGGAAGTAGCGGGAGTTTGCATGTGCATGGAGCCTTGACGGGCGAGCCTCTGCATCCCTGGTTACGTTCGACCATAACCGGAACTGCTTTGAAAAGAGAAAAATATTCTCTGCGCCATTTGCGGGCATTGGTCAATATGGATTTTTCAACCAATGGCACGCTTGATCTTTCAGTGCAGGGTAAAGATGGAATTGTTGACGGGAGCATTATCAAGAATATGCGTTGTAAGGTGTCGGGCACCGATAATAAACACCAGATACATATTGAATTGGCCGGTAGTCCCGGAGATGTGGACATGGCAGCCGAAGGAAAAATATCCGGAGGCGTATGGCAGGGTAAAATAACAAAAATGAATGTCCATCATACCGGTCTTGGCCAGTGGTTGCTTGAAAAGTCCGGTGCCTTGACTCTCGGGAAGAATTTTTGTGCAATTTCGGAAGTACATTTTAAACGGAAACAGGCAAAGATACTTTTTTCCGGCCAATGGCAGCGGTATTCAGGTTGGCAATTCCATGGTGCGGTGCGTCATTTTGCCCTGAGGTATCTGCATCAATGGAATTCGGTATTTGAGGAAGTAGACGGAACGCTGCAGGCATCTATACAGGCCCGGGGAACGGCAATGCATGTTCGGCGGGGGAAATTAGATATCACGATTCCCGACATGTATATACCGGCAAAGAATGCCGACGGGAAGGAGAGTAAAAAATCGCACTGGAAGAATACCTCATTGCAGGCTCAACTGATAAACGATACCGCAGAAATAGGAGCCCGGACAAGTATGCCGGGCGCTGGTAATGCCGAAGTTGTACTTCATGTGGAACATTGCAATGATCTTACAAAGCCGGGGAAAATGCCTCTTTCCGGCACTGCGGATGTACATTTGTCCACACTTGATTTTCTTGCTCCGCTGAGCGGGTACCTTATGACCGGTTCGGGTCGCCTGGAAGGTCATTATGATATCACCGGGACCTTGGCGCACCCTGCTTTGCGCGGCGATATGGCGTTAGTCGACGGGAACATTCAAATTCCGGAAGTAGGTGTTACGCTTAAAGATGCAGGTGTCAACATTGTCGGAGACGGCATCGAAAACATAATTGATCTTCATCTTGTTTCCGGAGGCGGGGCGCTGAGAATACAGGGAAGAGTCGCTCATGATCGGCGGCAGGGATGGCATGGGAAGTGGAGCATTAAGGGGGATAACGTTCAAGTGGCTCATCTGCCGGAATACGAGATCCGGGCTTCTCCCGACCTGCACTGTGTCTATGGGAAGCATGGTTTGAATATTCAGGGCGTCATTACAATTCCCCGAGCCCATATCGCTCCTGTGCATTTTAAGGGAGTCGTGTCTCCTTCTCCTGATGTTATTGTGGTCGACGCAAAGGGCACTACAAAGAAGGAGACCTTACCGATATTCGCTACTCTTACCATAACTATGGGGAAAAACGTCGAATTAGATGCCTTTGGTATCAAGGGACTTCTCGGCGGCAGTGTACGGATACAACGAAAACCGGGTGAAGATGCCATAGGTGTCGGTAGCCTCCAACTGCGTGATGCGATTTTTAATCTACGAGGGACCGTTTTAACTATAGAGAATGGCCAGATTTTTTATCAGGGTGGCCCGTTGGATGATCCCAATGTTGATGTCCGGGCGGATACAAAAATACAGGGAAAGATTGTCGGTGTTCAGCTGAGCGGAAGGGTTTCTAAAATGAAAATAGATCTTTTTTCAAGTCCGTCCATGGATGAATCCGATATTTTGGCTTATTTACTGGTTGGTCATAATTTATCCCAAAGTAATGGCGCCGAACGATCTCTGCTCGGCACAGCCGTGTCAGCGCTGAGTATGGGAGTGGGGGACTCTGTCCTTGATACCATCGAAAAGAAAACAGGTCTTGATGTAAGTCTTGAAAAAGGAGAAAAAACAAAAGGTTATTCGCTCGTGATAAGCAAAGAGATTTATAAAAATCTTTATGTCGGTTACGGCAAAGGATTAACTGATTCTGAAAGTGTTTTTACAATTCATTATCAACTGCCCGACGGTTTTTCCGTCGAGACGGAAAGCACTTCAA
This sequence comes from Cyathermia naticoides, assembly GCA_033042655.1. Lineage (NCBI taxonomy): Eukaryota > Metazoa > Mollusca > Gastropoda > Neomphalida > Neomphalidae > Cyathermia > Cyathermia naticoides. The sequence goes on from JAUTWP010007790.1 coordinate 18,404, forward strand.
CAACGAATAAAGTTGAATTGTTCTGGTCTGTCGAGCGTTGACTCAACAGAGGTGGAGCGATTCGCCGCAACCGGTTTACATCTTTTTCTCGACAATACAATGTCCCTGTCAGATGGAGTCCTCCGCCTGTTTCTCGAAATGTTTTTCAAGGAGTTTTTCTCCCATCTTCGGCGGCATATGACCCAAAGTATAATTGTAATAAAAGTCAAAACCCCATTTCATGAGAAAGGGAATGGGGCCGTCGAGGGTCTTGTCAATCTTGCCGCCGAATAAATAGGTCGAATAAATCATGGTTGCTTCTAACGGGCCACGATTCATTATGCAGAGGATGGCAGGTTTGTACTTGGGTATTTCCACATCTCCGCCAAGTTCTTTGGCAATCATGCATGCGGCGATTTCCGCCTGCATGACCGCAAGATGGCCCAGCTTCGGTACCGAGAGAGCGGTTGCGTCACCGGCCGCAAAGATTTCCGGATAATCAAGATGTCGCATCTGTTTATCCGTTGGAATAAATCCCTCCTCATCACCTAATCCTGCATCTTGAATAAATGAATGGGCCTTGTATTCCGGAATGATAATGGTAAGGGCGCTCTCCATTGTTGCGCCGTCTTTGAAAACGACATGATCTTTTTCTATGCGGGAAATTATTTTATTCGTAATAACATTAATATCATGTTGTTTCAGCAGCGCCTCGGCGTCTTTATGGACATTGGCTCCGACATCCTCAAAGAAAATGTCTGCCGGAGTGAAGACCGTAATAGGACTTTTTTGTCGCAGTCCTTTATTCTTCAAATAATAATCCAGCATAAAAATAATTTCTCCAATCGGGCCCTCACATGGAGTCATGAGCTTTGGCGCCTTTATCCGGGTACCGGATCTGTATGGCATGGCTCCGGTAACAACCGGTCCACCCTCAAAATTTTTCAGTCGCTCCCACAAACGCGGTGCGTGAACATCATCACAAACCGAGTATCCATATTCTTCAAAACCAGGTATGGCGGAGTAATTTTTATTTACCCCGACGGCAATAAGTAAATAGTCATAGGACAGGAGTTTTCCATTGTCAAAATAGATCTGCTTTCCGGTCGGGTCTATTTTTTCAACCTTTGCCCGCATAAATGTGTATCCCAAAGAGTCGGCGGCGGCCTGTAGAGAAAAACGTACATGTTTGACCGGTTCCCCGTCCATGGCGACCTCCGGCAGCCTGGGCTTGTTCAAGCTGGTTTGCCGATTGTCACAAATGATAACGTTTATCTTGTCTCCCAATGCGCTCTTGAGATTTTGCATTGCAGTTATACCGGCAAATCCTCCGCCAAGGATGAGCACCCTGGGGGAATGGTTTCTTGGAGTTGTCAAATTTTCCTCCTGACTAACTGGTTAATGAAAAGCCGTTAACATATCGACTGTGTATCTGGGTAAATATTCCCCACAACTCGATGATACTGTGTAAATTTTTTACATTTGAGATCCATTGTTACAATGTAACAATATATAACATACAACTTATATACCATTATTTCATTGAAATACATCAAAAGTGAACTATTGGCATGATTTTGGCATTATGAAGCAAAACGGTAACATTATGCAGGAAATAGTATATATTTTTTTGTGTAAATAGATTGCAGTTTTGGTGTATTTTTTCTTCCTTTTCCCGGTAGGTATTTTCCTGCCGGGGTTTTAATTTAATCATTGCTCGGATAAATTTTATCTATAGATCTTGATGAAATCAACAGGGAGGAACGTTTCAATGTAAATAAAGAAAGTATTATGAGGTAAGCTATCCTGTTTTTTAAATACCCCTATTGAAGTAATCTTGAATTTAAACTTGTTCGGAGAAATTTCATGAATAAACAAATAAATATTGGAGTAATGTCGGTCAGGTATTCCATGGCTGTAGTATTAATAGCCTCCCTGCTGCTTCTCTTGCCCGCTGCCGGTGTATTCGCAGGCGATGATTCTGCGAATATTGCCCTGCTTGACCGGACAGGTAAGGCCTTTGCCGCTGTGGTGAAAAAAGCTGAACCTGCGGTGGTATTTGTGGGTGTGGAGAAATCAGTGCATGCTGCCGGCAGGCAGGGTAATCCCAATAATTTTTTGAATGATCCGTTTTTTCAGCGATTTTTCGGGCCCCGGTTTAAGCATCCGAAGATGCCCAGGCAACGTGATTTCAAACAGCGGGGCGCGGGTTCCGGTTTTATTATTTCCAAAGACGGTTATATCCTGACCAATAATCATGTAGTCGCGGATGCGGACAAAATAACGGTACGTCTGGCCGATGAGCGTGAATTTACCGCCAAGGTTGTTGGAACCGATCCTCAGTCCGACGTTGCGCTCATTAAAATTGACGGTAAAAATCTTCCGGTGCTGCCGCTCGGCAATTCCGATAAGATTCAGGTCGGTGAGTGGGTCATTGCCATTGGTAATCCCTTTGAACTGTTGCAGACAGTGACGGTTGGTGTCGTCAGCGCCAAGGGGCGCAACCATATGGGTATCAGTGATTATGAAAATTACATTCAGACCGATGCCGCTATTAATCCCGGCAATTCAGGTGGACCGCTGCTGAATATCCATGGGGAGGTCATCGGTATTAATTCGGCGATATTCTCGCGCAGTGGTGGTTATATGGGTATTGGATTCGCTATTCCCATAAATATGGCCAAAAATATTGAACAGCAACTTTTACAGCATGGCAAGGTTACTCGCGGCTGGCTCGGCGTCATGATTCAAAACGTAAATAAAGACCTTGCCGAATCGTTTAAGCTTAAATCTACCCATGGTGTTCTCATCTCCGAGGTCAATGCGAAAACACCTGCGGAAAAAGCCGGAATCAAGCAGGGTGATGTTGTCATTGCCATTGACGGTAAAGCAATTGATAATGTGGGCGAACTGCGAAACACCATTGCCATGACCTCTCCCGGAACAAAGCTTGTATTGACGGTCATTCGGGATGGCAAAAAATACAATATTCCGGTGGCAATTGGTGAACAACCTGCCAAGTTTACACAGGCCGGGAAACACATGGACAACTCGCCCCTTGCCGATATGGGCCTGAGCCTGCAGAACCTGACACCGGAGTTGGCCGGGCAGTTTGGCTATGCGGCCAATCAGGGTGTCTTGATTGCAGAAGTTGAACCGGATAGTCCTGCGGGTACGGTTGGCCTGCAGGCCGGACAACTCATCGAAGAGGTGAATAAGATAAAAGTGCATAATCTAAAAGAGTTGAAAGAGGCGCTGAAACAATCAAAAGATAAAAAACAGGTCCTGCTCAGGGTGCGTGCCGGCGAATATAGCCGATATGTTGTCCTACGTGCCGAATAATCTTTTTCTGCTCCGGCGCCCCTGTCATTTGGGTGTCGGAGCTTTTTTTTCAAAAAAAATACAACATCCGTGGAAGGGTAAATTCGCATTTTAGAAATAATGGACAGGAGCAGCTTGTTTCCCGGGATTTATGAGCCCGTTGATTTAATGTATTTTTGCCCGATCTCCCGGAGTCTCGCGAGCTCGCTTACCTCGTTATACGAAAAAATTTATCCTGGGAATATCCGGCCTGTGGTAAATTTTTTCGTATGCCTCGAAGTCTGCGCTTATCTGATCTCGAACGAAAATCCTATTAAATCAACAGACTCATTTATGTGCATGCTCCTTCGTAGACGGCCACCTCGATTTCTGCACCCGTTGCCAGAACTTCGGCGGCCCTTTCCACCTCTGCGGATGAACCACGAACAATAACAAGCATTTGGCCATGGCCCAGCGCTGAGACGTATTCATGTTGATTTGTGGAAAGTATTGCCATTCCGGATAACGCCAATGAGAGAATGTGCGTTGTGTTCAGTGCGTTACCCTCGTGTAGCGCCCTGGAAACGGAAGAGATAGGGAAACCGATGACAACCATTGATTCATTGCCTTGAAGTTTTACAACCATGGATTGGGGGAACTCAGGTGGTGGATTCAGTTGGGACAGGTAGGCCACAAGCCATGGTGAAACCGTGCCGATGCCCGCGAGCGCGTCTCTGGAAAACCCTTCACCTGTTAGTTCTTTCAATGCCCTGAGGGCTTCCGTACAACGGCTGAAAAGCGCAACACAGCAATTCAATTCATGTGTAATCACCGGTTCCTCTGCTGCCGATCGCAACATTTTTCGCCTCCCCCTGAAGATCGTTTATGGATCTCTATTAATCTTCAACGAAGATACCGTGTTTTCCCTGCGGATTCTGCTACCCAGGTTACAGAACTCCATTTTTTCATTTTTTTGGTTGTAGTAAGTTGTTTGAAATAGGTGCAGAGAATCGGGAACTTCGTGGTGTTACCCTGATGAGTCGTATTACGCGGCTTGTATGGTGTAAATACTATGGCGGGATACTCGCAACTCAAATATAACGATACCTTCGCTACAAGTGCATCAAAATCGTCGATTTTGGTAGGAACGGCTTTAGCCGTGAATAATACCAGGCCAAAATAGATAATAGATAAGTCGTCACGGGCACCCCGCTTTCGGAGTCTCCCTGCGGTCGCTTACCTGCACGGTCACGCTTGCTCGCATAGAGGGGCTATAGCGAACAATCGCGCCTGCACAAAATCGGGGCACCCGTGCCAACTTACAATCCCTGGTAAAATGAAAACGGGTAGTTACATAACCTGTGACCATTTACGATAATAGGTGACGCCTCAAGGTCTCCGGTTGATATCTACCGAAGATTGTATGAAAAATGGACTGGATGACAGGAGAATAAAAAAGATTATTTTTTATCGAGCCGTTTCTGGTGCAGAAACTGTCCGGCCTGCAAGGCGAGCTGTTCAAGGTTTTTCACCGTCAGATGACCGCGATGAAAGTCCACGGTTCCGTCTTTTTTCAACTGTTGCAGATGACGATTGATGACGGTGCGCACGGAACCGACCATGCAGGCAAGGGTTTCGTGGGAGAAGTCATTGATTAATTGGACCGGATACTTATTTGTGGGAGATGAATTTTTTTTCAGGTCGACATACTGGAGGATCAGGCGGGCCAGCCGGGTAATCGTATCATGAAGGGCAAGATTGGTGGACAGGTCTTCCAGACGCCGCATCTGTTCACCGATATAGGGGAGAAAACACCGGTTGAATTCCGGATGATCGGTAATCCATTTCCTGGCGGTATCGGCGCGGGTCGTCAGGGTTTCGACCTCATCGAGGACGACCGGCATGATGTCGTGCTCCCATCCGTCAAGCAGGCTGATGATATCATAGCCGTCACCCGGGCCAATAAGCCAGAGTGTGATGGCGCGTCCGGTTTCCGGGTGCATTCGTGTCAGCTTGAGACGCCCGTGCAGAATGATATGGAAGTAGTTTTTGCTCTGCTGTTCGGAGATTCGGGTCCCCTTGCCCCAGCATCTGCGGGTAAAGAGCTGCATCATGTCTTCCAGAAGTTGCCTGTTCAGTCCTTTGCAGAGAGGGGATTGCTGCAACGTCTGCAGGCTATTTTGATAAAACGGCGACTCGGGAAGCATGGGGTTCCTCCTGTTATGGTCCAGGAAAACAGATTGTTGCAGGCAAATACTTTATGAAAAACAGTCTACGGACCCTCTGAAAAAATAAACCTTACCATAATTTTACTTATGACTCTACAGGGATATATCATTTTTATGAAAAACGTCCTTTCCCTGATTATGCCGGCAACCTTGATGGTAAAAAGAGTCTGCGGGGGAAGTGTTTTTTACAGTATAGCGATTATGGTACGCCGCCATCTTCCAGGATCTTTTTCATCAGAGGATCATTCCGACCGGTGAATTCACAATTCGGTGATGATTCGCTGTCTGTTGATTCCGCCTTGACCGGGCTACACCAGTGTATTATTCAGAAAGGCATACTGTCGACGTCCGAATGTCGGAGCTGATTATGGAGCAATTCTTTGCAAGGGAGATGGGTTTACAATGAAAGGAAAGATAAAACCTCTGGTTGTCCTTCTGCTGCTGGCAGTTCTGATCGGCGGCGCATTGTACTTTATCAAGAGAGGCAAAGGTGTTCCGGATAATCAGCTTCGGTTGTTCGGTAACGTGGATATCCGGCAGGTACAGCTTGCCTTCCAGGAAAGCGGACGCCTTCTTAAGCTTCATGTGCAGGAGGGTGATCGGGTAAAAAAAGGTGAGTTGGTCGCTGAAATAGACGCGGTTCGCTATCAGGCAAATTTGGACAAAGCCCGGGCGGAACTGGCCGCACAGCAGCAAGTGGTCAAACGAATGAAAGCCGGTTCCCGCCCCCAGGAAATAGCCAGGGCCAGGGCGGATGTCCGTTCCTGGGAGGCGCGGGTAAAAGATGCCGAAATCACTCTGCGCAGGTTGCAGCGACTGGTGAAGAAAAATGCCACCTCGCAGCAGAAGGTTGATGACGCAACCACCGTCTATACAGCGGCAAAAGAGAGCCTTGAGTCCTCCCGTCAATCTCTGGAGTTGAGCCTGATCGGGCCGCGCAAGGAAGATATTGCCGCCGCAGTCGCCCGGGAGCAGTCTGCACGGGCTGCGGTGACCAGGGCTGCCAAAGAGCTGGCCGACACTAAACTCTATGCCCCGGAGAATGCGGTCGTCCGGGATCGGATCATGGAACCCGGCGATATGGCCTTTCCCTCCACTCCTGTTCTCTCATTGGCCCAGACGGATCCCCTCTGGATCCGTGTCTATGTTCCGGAAACGGATATGGGGCGCATTGTTGCCGGTATGCAGGCCGAGGTGACAGCGGATTCCTATCCGGGCAAGAAGTATCGCGGCTGGATAGGTTTTATTTCTCCTACGGCCGAGTTCACTCCCAAAAATGTAGAAACAGAAGCCCTGCGGACCCGGCTGGTGTATCAGGCCCGTGTTTTTGTCTGCAATCCCGAGGATGAACTACGCCTCGGTATGCCGGCAACGGTGCGCATTGATCTCACCCGGAAGAAACCCGAGGGGCCGGTCTTCCGCCAGGATGTCTGCCGGCCAAGATAGAGGACTTCTTTTGACAACCCCGCAGAGTGCAGGCAGTCCTTTTCCGCCCATTCGGGTACGGAACATCAGTATTCATTTTCAGGTTGGTACGCGTACGGTTACCGCCCTGCAGGATCTCTCTTTTACCATTAAGCCGGGCATCGTCACCGGGTTGATCGGCGCCGACGGCGCCGGTAAAACTACACTCATGCGTCTCTCTGCGGGTCTGCTGGTGCCGGACAGCGGTTCCATTTCCGTGCTCGGCCATGATGCCACCCATGATTCCTTGACCGTTCAGGGCATGATCGGGTATATGCCGCAGCGGTTCGGCCTCTATGAAGATCTGACTGTTCAGGAAAACCTGGATCTCTACAGTGATCTGCAGGGTGTTGCAAAAAAAGACAGGTCCGGCCGTTATGCGCAGCTGATGGAGATGACCGGTATGGCGCCCTTTACCGGTCGCCTTGCCGGAAGACTTTCCGGTGGCATGAAACAGAAGCTCGGCCTGGCCTGCACCCTGATCAGGCCGCCCCGCCTCCTGCTGCTTGACGAGCCGACGGTGGGGGTTGATCCGGTTTCCAGGCGTGAGCTGTGGAATATTGTCTATCATCAAGTACGTGAGGAGGGGATGACGGTGCTGCTGTCCACCGCCTATCTCGATGAGGCCGAACGATGCGGTGAGGTGGTTTTGCTGCACGAAGGAAAAAAACTTGGCCAGGACCCACCGGAGGCGTTCAGTGAAAAATTGACCGGTCATGCCTTTGAAGTACGTTCGGATTTCGGCCGGCGGCGGGCGCTGCAGCAACGGTTGACGGAAAATTCCAAGGTCGTTGACGCCCTGATCCTGGGGGAACATGTGCGGGTGGTCACCCGTGAACCGGCACAGGCGGAATCATTGGCCGGGGAGTTTTCCCTCCCGGATGAACCGGTACAGGTGACCGCTGTCGCACCCCGTTTTGAAGATGCCTTTATCTTCCTGCTCCATAAAGAAAAAAAGGACAATCCGAAAAACGACGGCTCTTTGGTGCTGTCCGCGCGGGTATCGGGAAACGGGCACGAAGAAGTGATTATCGTCCATGATCTACAACGCAAATTCGGCGACTTTTACGCCGTAAAAAACCTCTCCTTTACCGTCCGGCGGGGAGAGATATTTGGTCTGCTCGGGGCCAACGGCGCCGGCAAGTCAACGACCTTCCGTATGCTCTGCGGTTTGCTTCCGGCCTCCGGCGGCACCCTGCAGGTTGCGGGACTGGACCTGCGGATCGCCCGGGCAGAAGCCAGGGCCAGGATAGGCTATATGGCACAGAAGTTTTCCCTGTACGAGGGGTTAACCGTTTGGCAGAATCTGAAGTTTTTTGCCAATGCCTATGGTCTGTTCGGCAAAAAACGCAAGGAACGGATGGGCTGGGCCCTGGATGCCTTTGAACTGCTCACCCTGCGCGACAACGTCAGTGGAGAGCTGCCCCTTGGTTATAAACAACGTCTGGCCATGGCGGCTGCCCTGATGCATAATCCGGAAATCCTCTTTCTGGACGAACCGACCTCGGGTGTGGACCCGCTGGCCCGGCGTGAGTTCTGGCACCGGATAAACGGTCTGGCCGAGGCCGGGGTGACCGTACTGGTCACTACCCATTTTATGGAGGAGGCAGAGTACTGCGACAATCTGGTCATCATGGCCCGGGGCGAGGTCCTGGCCGCCGGTGATCCGCAGGAGCTGAAAAAAAATGCGGCTAACGATGCCTTGCCCCATCCGACCATGGAGGATACCTTTATCACCCTGATCGAAGATTTTGATGCGGCCCAGAGCTGATGCTGTTCTCTGTACGTTTCCGGAAAAAAATCATTCGTCCGTCACTTGGGGGAGACACCGATTTTATCCAGAACAATAATGAGTTATTTCTTGCGATTTTTTTGTGTTCAAATTAACTTATAGATAAGTCAGCTTCTGGTAAGCTATTTTTTCCTGGTGTTATTCACGCCGAAATTCCAGCTTTTTCCTTGGGGGTCAATACAAACCGGTTATCCTATTCGTACAATCACTCCATCTTCTGACAACGGAGGAACATCTATGTCTTCGAGCACGCAACCATCAGAATTGCGACATCATACCCGCTACCCAATCGAAAATGATATCTTCCTCGTTGTCCAGGGGTGCATACCGGGCACTCCGCTCAGTGTCACCGATTTAAGCACGGGTGGCGTCGGCCTGTCGGTCAGTGATGGAATAAATGATCTGACGGATAAATATGTCCTTGTTGATCTCATTTCTAATAGAAACCAGATTATTCTCCGTTCCCTGGCCACCAGGGTTGTCTTTGGTTCCATGAAGGACGGCAACGGCGGGGATGCCGTGGATTCCGCCGGCAGATACGGCCTCCAGTTTGTTCACCTTTCTCCATTGCAAAAACGCCAGCTTGGCATGATTACCAAAAAGTATGCCTGCTCCCGCCGGGAGAGTACGCTTCCCTGTCGCAGTACCGGGTTGATGCCCATGGTTCCCTGGCAGGGGATGCCCAAATAATAATATTTCTTTATAAGCACTAAAATCTTAACACCCTGGCCAGGATAACCAGGGGATCCCAGACCGGTGAAAAGGGCGGCGCATAGGCCAGGTCGGAGAAGAACAGGTCGCCGGTGGTGCACCGTTGCTGCAATGCCAGGGCGAATGTATCGATTCTTGTCAGCACGCCCCGGCCGACGGCCTGTAGACCTAAAAGCCGGTTTTCCTCTGCATCGGCGATACCTTTCAGCCGTATCTTTCCGTGGCCGGGGTAATATCCCGGTCCGGTAGCCGTTTCAATAACAGCGCTTTTCACCGTGTAACCGGCTTCCTCGGCCTGCCGTTCCGTCAGGCCGGTTCGACCGATTTCCATGTCCTGATATTTGGTAATGGCCGTGCCGACAACACCGGGAAAGACCATTTCGGTTCCGGCCATGTTGGAACCGGCAACATAGCCCATCTTGTTGCCGGCCGGCGCCAGGGCTATCCAGGTGTTTTTCCCCGTGAGCAGATGATGGGACTCGGCCACATCGCCTGCCGCATAAACGCCCCTGATATTGGTCTGCATAGCCTGATCTGTTCTGATGGCCCCGCTTGGACCGGTCTCCACGCCTAATTCCGTTGCCGGCCGCGCATCCGCCTGGATGCCGGTGGCAAGGATAACCATGTCGGCACGCAGGGTGCCGTTGGCGGTAACCACCTGTTCGACCCGCGTTTTTCCCTGCAGGGCCACGGTTTTTTCCCGGAGCCGCAAGTCGATGTCCCGGGCAAGCCGTTTTTCCACAGTCTCCGATATTTCCGGATCAAAAGTTTTCCGCAGGAGACGACCACTGCGGCCGAGCATTGTCACCTTTTTGTTTCGAAGCACAAAGGCCTCCGCCATTTCAAGGGCGATGTAGCCGCTACCGATGATGACCACATGCTCAACCGCCTGTGTCTGCATGTACCGGGAAATGACCTCGGCGTCCGGAGGAAGGTCCGCCGTGAAGACGCCTTGCAGGTCGGTCCCTTCGATGGGTGGTCGACGGGGTATGGCCCCGTTGGCAAACAGCAGTTGATCCCATGGGTAGTGCTTTTCCGTTCCCTGTTCCAGGACCCATATTTCTCCGGGTCGCACTTTCAGGACCTTGGCCTGCATATGGAGATCAATATGGCGCGTGTTGATAAAAAAATCGGGGGTGTAATGCGTCAGTTGGTCCTGTTTGCTCACGCCGCCAATGACGTAGGGAATGCCACAGGGGGCATGGCTGACCAGGTTGCCGGCTTCAAAAACTGAAATTTTCCAGTCCGGCTGTAATTTCCGTATTCTGGAGGCAGCGCTCATGCCGGCGGCGCCGCCGCCGATAACAACAATATGGTGCATAGTTGATCTCCGGGTGAAACAGGGATCATCAAAAAAACCGCAGATACCGACCGCCCGGCAGCAGGAGAGAAGCATATCCGGGCAGTCAATATCGCGGCAAAAGATCAAAAAAACATTATAGGGAAACGGGATCTTTCAGCTTCAGGAGATGCTCGTAGCCATCCGCTCCGGTTATCTGGATGGTGTCAATACCGGCGTCGGTTTCGTGGATCTGAACGTCCTGAGGTCGTTTAATATGATGATCGATAGCCTCGCTGATAATGAATATGGTTTTTTCGGATGGATCATAACTTATGCCGATTAATGGAATCCACCTGGTTTGCTGCTGAGCTCCTATGCTGACGGCCAGGATCTCAATTTCCACCTTTTCATTTTTAAATGCCTTGGACAGGGTATCAAAATAGGCCTCATACTCAGATTCTTTCAGTTTTTTCCATGCCATTTTCTTCCTCCTTCTATTGAGTGATTATTTGTTTTCCATTCCATTAAAAATGAATAAGCATTGTTGGCACAATTGTGAAGACTTTCAGACATTATTCTCTGTATTCAGTACAGTTGGAGCAAAATTTCTGAAACAGTCACAACGATGAAACCGCTGCGCTGCTCCTGGTATATTTCAGGAGCGATTGTTTGCCCATAATCGATATTGCGTGGTGCCGCACATCACCAGGCGCTCTGTGCCGGTGTTGGATGAATTGATTGTCACAATACCTTCGCTTCCGCTGGTGAACAGGCCGGATATTTTTGACAACCGGCAATAGATGCCTATCTTTTTGATCAATGGACAAATTATCATTGCCAGAGGGAGTCACCCATGCATACCACGGAAGAATTCGGCGGTCGGGATATTGAGCAAAACCTGAATTTCATCCTGATACAGCTCCATTTTTCCAATGCAATGATCCAGTCGTTGATGTTTGCCAAGCTGGTCGTCGCTGGAC
>JAUTWP010007791.1:0-14062 GCA_033042655.1 Cyathermia naticoides
CCAGCGTCGGTTCGTTTGGGTCTTATGGCGGGCAGGAGGAGTAGCGTGCTATGACGGAGTGTGACTGCAGAAACAGACTCATCGTTTCTGTAGAAGCCCGGGTCGGACGAGAGATAGATGTTATGATGAGAGCAGCTGGTACAGATGTCGAGTCATGTTATCTATCTCGATGTTAGTCTCAACATACTGCATATTCATATGCTTAGTATGTAACACAAAAGCGACTGAGGAATTTAACGACTTGCTCGTTCAATTCTGAATAAGTCTTTTGTGAAAAAAAGAAGGGGTTACGCGTATTCGGTAAGGTATGCACCATGAGAGGATTACATTACGTATAACACCCCAATACATTAAAACATTGTAAAAAGAAAAGTGGGCCCCTGTTTTTAATAGCAAAAAGAAAAATTACAACAAAGTCTATTTTTAGCGCATAATATTCTTGGATGCAGTAATATCCCGTTACTAATGGAACTTGAGACATTCCACGAACATCCAACCCTTGTCTCCTTTCTATGGACCAAGTGTCCGCCATAACTTTTTTTTATTTTGCTGTTCAGGTCTACCCTGAATTCTGAGAACAGGATGATTTCTTCTGAATGTTCTATTACTAAGCCTTACGGAATTTCTTTCCGGAGGCTTTTCTTATACTTGTATTTTTAGCCACTTTTTACAAGCATCGCATTTTATCTTGTAAAACGCAGTTGTAAACACGGCGGTGCCCGATTCGTTTAAGGATTCATATATGGGTTGTTTTATGATATAATATTAATGACCTGAGAGGATGGAAAAACCTTTCATAAAAAGGTGAGGCTTGACAAAACCTAAAACATGTCGAGGTTATGCTTCCTTATAAAAAGCACCATATAAAAAACAATATGTATTTCAGCACCTTCGGGTGTTTTTTATATGATATAATATTTATGCAAAGGAAGTGAAGCTACGGTGACACTCTACTAAATGACAGACGTCATTTTTTATTTCCCAAAAATATGTTATGATTAGATTATCGAAAGGAGTCAGACGTGAAAATTAAAATAAAGAACGGTCAAGTACCAGAATCGAATAGTAAGAGACTAAATGATCGTGCAGCACTATTAGAAGTGTTACATGCTCGTAAAGTAGAATTGCTACTTGATGAAGAGATATTTAAAATAGTTTTATCAGGTAAGAATACTGGTAAGTCATATCTAGCCAATGTTGGTGAGATATACTTTATGGAGAAAGATCCAATGGCATCATGTATTGGACTTCGTAAATACTCTACTGCTGCTGCTAAGCGTCTGTCAGACTCATTTTCAAATACATTAACTAAGATGCGTAGATCAGGATTTAAGTTCCCTAAAGGATATAAAAGATCACAACAACTTATGTATAGATTAACACATAGATCAGATATGCTACAAAACCAATCTATTGAATATGGTAGTTTTGAAGATATATCAGGTATTGCTGGTATTGAACCTCGTAATGGTGGTTACTTTGCTATTGTACATATTGAAGAACCTATTGAAGCAGATGATGATGGAGCTGTTCCAGAAACTAAAGAATGAGAAAGAGCTCTTGATATTCTACTTGACTCAGTTAAACGTTCTGTTACTTCATACAACTCATTTGACCCACACTTTAAAGCTGACCCAACACAATTCTTAATAACATCAAATAACTGAGATGATACTCATCCTATCTCAATATTAGCTGAGAAGCATCTTCCAATTAAGAAATTCTTATCAATGAATCTAGGTGGAATAGATCCAGATCAAATTCTAGGTAATAGAGAGATGGTTCTTAAACATTGAGATCATATTGTCAATGAAGGACTATTAAAGAATGCGGCTGTTAAAGTTAAGTTCTTACATAAGATAGGAAGTATCGAATATAAGTGAAGTGTTACTCGTGAAACAAAACTGGCTAACCCAATGCTTATAGAAAATAAAGATGAATTGAATGCAGTACTTATGGGTATTCAAGATGCTTTAATAACTAATAATAAATCTGCCCTAGCCGTTTTAATGGGTATGGCTGATGATAATGAAGGTTCAGGTGCTAAAGCTTATAACATCCACAACTTCAATGATATTAAGGTTGATACTAAGGAATTAATTGAAAAGAATACAATAGTAGCTAGATCAATTGGTTGAGATGTCGACGTAAACCGTAGACTAACAGCTGCTACAACTTTAATAGTTGCAGATACATTTAGAGACGCTAACCCAATGGATTCTACTATATATATGCGTAATGTACGTTTAGTTACTCCTAAAATGGTAGCTATTCCAGCATATGGTAGAGGTATTAATGGTTCTAACACACAAACATATATAGAACAAATGGCAGAAGCCACACAAACACTAATGGACAAATATCCTTTAAAAATGAATACATGAGGATCACATTTAACAATAGATAACGATCAGGGAACATTTTCTAATGGTATACTAACAATACTAGACGAAACACTCTCAAATCGTCAAAAACGTGAGTTAAATATGGCTATTCAGGTTAAAACTGGTGATATACACGGTATTATCCCTCGTACTAACACAGTACAGGCGATTCTTGATGAAGGTGTAGCTATTATAGATAAATCAAACATTGAACTGTTTAAATTTATAGAAGGTGTTAAAAAGAATCCTAATACTAAGAAACGTATTGAAAAAGGTAAGTATGAAGACTTAGCTGACTTTATGAACGCGTATGAAGGATCACTTAGTCCTTTTATGGAGATGGGTTTAATAGATACATTAATAACTGAAAAATATAATGAAGAAGAAGAAATTTAATATATTTAGCGTATAATAAATGTATCGGAGGATATATATGTCAACAAAAACAGCATTTGGAAATACAAAGAGTAGAGGAGTAGTAAACGGTACGTTTAAAGCCGGTAAGGATGAAAACGTAATCGCAACTATTAATACTTCAGACCCAACAGTACCTGAGATTAACTTAGGTAATGTTGTTGCATTCAATACAGCAGTAACAATGAAGAATCTATCAACTACTAAACCATTACTAGGAATAGAAACAAGTAAAGACCTTGGTCTTAAAAAACTTCTGGATAGATCAGACTTTTCAACTATCTACCCTAGGTTAGAGATGGAATTAGCATATAACACAGGTTCAGCAATGCTTGGACTTGTATATATTAATAAAGTTCCATTTATATTACTATTAAAAGGTACATCACAAAGACTAGGTACAATCGTAACTAGTGCTACAGGTATGACAGAGTCTGTTGTACAAGATGATGGATATTCATATACAGTTGGATATGAGTGAAGACTTAATCCTAAGAATGGTAAAGTACAATGTAGAATGATATATGAACCTCGTATAGAAACTATTGATATTGACGGTAAGAAAGTATCAACTGGTATGGTTGGTAAAAAGAAAGCTAATAAATGAAAGAATATACCTAAAGAACATAAACATATTCCAGTTGAACCATTTGTTAATAATGAATACGGATTACCTGACAGACTATTAATGGTTCAAACTGTTATTGATAACTTGAACTATCACTCTAATCAAACTAAGGAAGAATGAGAATTTACTAAGACTCAACTTAGACAAAACTCATTATTCAATGGTGATACTACTGCCGAAGAATTAGCTGAGAAGATTAAAAATGGTCAACGTATCCATAGTATTAATGGTACATCATCTAAACTTAGAGATCCTGTTGAACCATTTGTAATGGGTTCACCTACACTTATGGCTAATATATATTTAGTTGATGGATTAGAAGATAAAGCTACTAAATATTTATTTGGACTAAGAGACTCAATTGCTGGTGGTACAAATAAACATAATACCGAAGTTGCTACATTCAATCAAGTTGCAGCAGAAATGACTCAATTTAAAATGGAAAGATTCAGAAATAAAAGTTTTGATAGATTCTTTAAGAAGTCTGTATCTGTTATTAAAGGTATTAACTTATCTGCAGAAACAGTTATTAAAATGCAACTATCTACAATAGAAACTAACAAGATTAATACTGGTGATCCAACTGTAACTCAAAAAGGTGCACCTACTCCAACTAAAGCTAATGATAAAACTGCAGCTAAAGATAATAAAAAGAAATAATCGAATTATTTTTTTTTTTTTATTTTTTAGCTTATAATCATATTGTGACGGCTAAGAGATGTCAGCCGGAAATTGTCAACAAATGTTGGTAATTTTAAATAGACAAAAAGGAGAAAACATGAATAAATTTACATTCAATCACAAAACAGGGGAAAACCCAACATGAACAAACGCGGAGGTAGAACTTTTAGTTAAGCAACACAATGACTTTTTATTTAAAGAAGAAATTGCACCACTTAAAACTGAATTAAAAGCTACTAAAAAAGAAAATGGAGAGCTAACTACTAAGGTTGAGGCTGCTGATAAAGCTGCTGAGAAAGCAACTAAAGATTTCGATAAGAAATACGAAGAGCTTGAAGCAACACTTAAACCTTATAAGGAAGCCGAAGTTACAACTAAAAGAAATGAAGTTGCTGCAAAGCTTGTCGCTAAAGATAAAATTCAAGACGCTATGAAATTAGCTGGAATTGATGCTGAAGATGACATCGAAGCTGTTGAAGCTAAACTTAAAGCTTTTGTTGAAACTGAAGGAAGAGAAGATTACAAATTTGTCGAAACACCTGAGGGTAACGATAATGATGAATTCGACGCTTTCGCTGCTATTCGTTCTAAACCAAAAACACCAGAATCTAAAATTGAAACAATTGAAGATCTTGGCATTGATGATGAAGATCAAATAGATTGATAAGACAAAGACCCGTTCTGCCCCAGAGGTTAAGGGCCCAAGGAAATAAAATATGAAATCAATATTTAAACAAATTCCTGCTGACGTTGCTAAAAAGCTAAACATGGCTCAAGCAATTGCTTACGTAGGTAAAATAGATAATAAGGGTAACCAAGCATTCGACTTACCAGTTGAAGACTTAGGATTTATCACAAGAAAAATGATTCTTGATAACCCATTAGCATTTTATGCTTCAAGAATTAAAGTTAAAAGAACTTCTACAGGTGCTGAACTTAAATATACTGAATCAAAAGGTAAATGAGAAGAAAAAAGACACATTGGTAGAGGAATTAACTTAACTGATAAAGATGTTACAGCTATGAGAGAATATCTTGCTGAAATCGATAGAGAAAGATTCTTCTGAGGTGTTCCAATGAAGAAATCAATGTTTGAATTTGGACCAGATCTAAGAGTTGGTGTTCCTTCTGTGCTTGCACAAAACGCACTACAAGATCTTAAAAAATTCACTAGAGATAACACTAAAAAAGGTATGGAGCTAATTGCTGAAACACCTAACTTACCTGCATTCGCTATCGCAAAAACTACAGGTACAAATGTTCAAGAAAATGGTGCTACACTATTACTAGAACTACAAAACGCTGTTACAGTTTTCTGCCACAATGCTGAAATTACTGAAATGGACGTAGTTGTTACTTTAGATGACATCTTCTGAAATAAATTAGCTATGGCTGGTTTAATCGGAGATAGAACTACTAAAACATTTGCTGGAGGTAGATTCAACGCTGGTACAATTGCTGGATTCAGAGTTAGATCAGGATCAATCTTTATGCCAAAAGCTGCAAACATTGAAGTTGTTGCAACAGATCAAATGGATGATACTAAATATCCAGTTAAAGATGCTACAGGTGAAACACTTAAAGCTAAATTTACTGAAAATGGTATTGTTAACTTTGTTTCTAAAGGCGGAGCTGGTGAAGCTCGTAAAGTTATAGGTATTATTGGTACAAACGATTCATTCGTTCACAACCAAGATATTACTGCTATGAATACAGGTAAAGTTGATAACTCAAACGATATCGAAATTTATACAGAAGCTAGAGCTATTAATGCAGTTCCTCAAAGAACAGTATTAAACTCATTAATGGGAATTATCTATGATGATGTCGCACTTCCTGCTGGAGCAAATGATGCTGAAGAAAAACAAGATGATATTGATAAATCAATAGCAATTGTTAAAGCATTTGATCTTAATGCTAGAAAAGCTACAGTGCTTGCTGCTGCCGATGTTGCTGCTGCAATTACAGCTGTCGGAGCACCTGCCGGAGCAAATAATGCTGCTATCGTTGTTAAAGTTACAAAATTTGTTACTACAAAAACAGCTACAGTTAAAATGTATGTTGATGGTACAAGTTATAAAACTGCCACATTTAAAGCGTAATTATAAACATTACAAACTATTAAAGAATCACTTCGGTGGTTTTTTTCTTTTTAGTTTATAATTAATGTAACAAAGGAGTGTTATTATGAATACGAAAAATGAATTATTTCAAACACAAGGAGCAGCGGTAGATACACCAGCTGTACAAATTGCGGATTACGCAGAAGATCAACTGATTAGGGTTTATGTATATGAACAAGCTAATAAGGAACGTGGAAAGATACAAGTTACTAAACAAGGGTATAGTATTGTTACTATCCAAAATGTTCAGTACTCAAAAGAAGACTCATCTAATATCTTAATGAAAGATGATAATGGTGATCTTTACTTCGAATATTTAGCTGAAATCGGATATAGTGGGGAATTACTTAAAACAAGTAAGAATAACTTAGGTAGTTTACGTTTTGTTAATAATGAGTCTTTCAGAGGTATTACAAACAACTTTGTAGTCAATGAAGGTGATACACCTAAGTTATGTACTATAAATGAACCATTTGATTACGACGCATATATGAAAGGTGAACAAGGTGTTTATTACATGGAAGTTGCACCAAACATTGATTACACTCATAAAGATGTTGCAAACGTAACATCTAATGAAACTACTCTTATGACTGATACTATATTAACTGATATTACACTTAAAAATGTAACTGACTGAGAAACTAAGTTAGGTAGACTAGTATTCATCTTAGGTGGTATAGCTGTATTCGAACCTAAGGTTCAAATAATTAAATATGAAAACATGGATGCAATTGATTTTATAGATCAAGCAGACACTCAACGTCTTAGATGATCACTCGAAGCTAATGAAAACATCCCTCATTTATTATGAAATGAAAATTTCGGTACACAAAATCATATTGATCTTGATAAATCAATAGATGTATTGGACGGTTATGATCACTTAGATGAATATAAAAGACTTATAAAATATGGTGAAAAAATAGTTAATAATGATAAAACATGAAATGATGATAGCGGATATGCTGAAGCATTATATAGAACCATATATACAATATTCCATAGCACTGGTAATTTAATGTTAAAAATAATACTTAATAAAATTATAAGTCCTGTGCCTAATAGAATTATTGTTGATAGACATGCTTATACATCTTTAAATGATGATGCTGTAATCGGTAGAGATCGTAGTATTCCTACTCTTAAGCAAATGACATTGTATTATCCAAAAGCTACTACGAATCAGCGTAGAGTATATTTATCAAAACGTATAGACTGAATTAATAGTGATTTACAAGTACACCCTGATTATTTAGTAATTGGAGATACTATTGTAAATGATTATCATAAATACAAACTCCCCACTAATATTAATAAGGATAATATAATTGGTACTATATCTGGAACAACTTTCATAACAGAAACTTCTGGAATAAAATCTAAATATACATGACATGATGTTAAAAATAATACTGCAACTGACAATACTAAAACTATAAGTGTAGATATTTTAACATTTGAACAATGAATATATGATGGTTACGTTAAAGATGTCATTAAAACAGCTCAATCAATAGCTTTTAGTAATAGTACTACAGGTGAATGAGTGGCATATACTATTGATGCTAATGGTGGAGTTACTAAAATAACTGATAATACTAAAATTATATATAGTGGTATGATTGAAACACACTTAGGTAACACCTCACGTATTGAAAAGATTACATCTAATAAAGATGGTTCAAACATTAAAATATATACTTCCAATGTTGATTTCATAACAGTACCTGGAAATATTAAAGACTTTATTGATGTATCTATAAATAATGTATTTGCAAGAGGTATGATGGATAATGATGACTTCATGATTAAAGTTAGAATGAAACATGATAAAATACATTATTTTAGACGTATTGTTGGACAAGCTAATGGACATTATAAAGCTAGAGAAGTTACTACTGATTTATCAATAGTATTATATGATCATAGACGTATGTATAATGACATGACAGATACATATTTTGTATTTCCAGAATATACGTTATATCTGAAAAGCTTTGATAAATTTTCTAAGCATAAATATAACTATATGACAACTAATAATAAAGTTGTATGAACAAATGATAGTGCTGCTGTAGGTAATCAAATAGGTGAACTAGGACCATTCACAACTCATTTTAAAGTTATAAATGAACAAGTAAATGATGATGACACTCAATTAGTACCCCCACATTCAATTAGAGTTGGTAGTGGTAAACTAACACCAATTATAGATGCTGACACTTCGTTGACAGATATTAATACAATAAATGCTGCTAAACAAAATACACTTACATTACCAACAGGTATGTATCCAGGTATCTATTTAGAAACTGAATCTAATACTATGATTTCAAAGATTACAGGTAAAGGTTTAGTTGGTGATAAACTTCAACCAATGGACTTAGACTTTAAAACTAATGAATTGATGTGTCCTATTATGGCAAAAATAACTGATACACAAGATAAAGTAACTGTGACATTACCTTGATTCAATAGAGAATCAACACCTGCATATTTTAATATTGTAGATTATGTTGATAATGATGATTCTAAAAGTATATTAACACTTGATAAATTCCTATCTAAAAAAGAAGATCGTGAATTAATATATGACATGATGTTAATATCATATTTAGTTAAGACTAAATTTAAGTCATTACCAGTCGAATTAACTGGTACAGCTACAGGACATATAAAAGCTAATATTAGATTAGGATATAAAGCTGATCTTAAACCAGCTTTATTAGGTGGTATTGCCGCACACAGTATTAATGATGGATTATTTGCTGATTGACAAGAAACTTTATTCTTAGATGATCTAGATCCACGTGTTGTTAAAATGAAACAAACTATCAATATGTTATCAAGATATATTAATTCACAATGAGCAGCGTCAGGTGGTGCTAATAACTTTAATAGTAAATCTGAGCCATGATATTTCGAATTAAGAAATAGTACATATACAAACTCAATTACTACAAATGGTAAAGATCAAGATAAAGATCAATGAGTCTTAAAAGTTGATGCTGATGATGGACACGGTAAATTAGTACCTTCACATCCTGATAAAATGGGTATTAAGCTTAAAAGTAATTACTTTACACGTGATAATAATGGTCATGGTTTAATAGGTGTTCCACATATAGACTTATCATCTACGCGTGTTTTACGTGGTGGTGGTACTCATAAACTAATGTCATTGCCAAATGTATTAACTGAACAACAACTACCAATTGTACAAGGGATGATTGATCCTCAAAAAGATGAATCATTAGAATACATTTTATATCTACCAACTCAGAGTATGGATGCTGTAAAACGTTTATATTTAGATAGTGCTAAGATTAAAATGAAACATAAAGGTAAAGTAACTAAGAGATTTAATTTACCATTGGAAGCATATAAAAAATTATCAAAAGATGAACTTGATACTGCTATTAAAAATTATGTATATGAAAAGTATGGTACTAAACAAGTTCGTATTATAAATTCAGGTACTCCAGTTATCAAAACAAAAGTTGTTAAAATAGATAATAAAGTTTCCAAAAAGAGACGTGGTTATCCTAAATGATTAACTGATGGTACTGGATTTGAAGACTTTGGTTGATATGTACTTATGGATGTTACTATGGATAATCCTCAAGGATTAGGTTATCCTCGTGTATGAAAACCAGTTAATAGAGCTGTTGCAGGTTCTGGATCTAGATATGCAGATCACTCAACTGATTTGACAGATGAAGAACTACGTAATATTGTTCATAACTTACATCCAGAATATCCCGCAGAACACGTTAAGATTCTTAATACTAATTCTAAATCTATCGGATTTAACTATGAAAAGTATGATACTAACTATAGATGATGAACACTTGATTTCCAAGCTGAGATCACTCAAGCGCGTTATGTAGATGTCGAAGTTGAACTTACAGGAACATTCAATGATATTACTGATGAAGATCGTGCTTTAGAATATGATAAACCTCAATGATTAAAATATATTCAATCACTTAATAGATCAAATGTTGAAATATTCAAAGCAGGTAAGGTTAAATATACATTATATTCAGGTGAAGATATTAAATATATCTCACAAATTAAATGTAGAATGTTATTTAATGATACAGTTACAATATATCTTAATAGTACTAAGATAGAATTGCCTGCTGTCAATAAAGATGACGAGAGACTTACAACAATGGAAATACTCCTATTCTAGGAGTATTTTTTAATGTTATAATATACCTATGATATATACACAACAAGAACATGGATTTAGAGCTTATGCTGCGAGAGGTGCTGTTATGCCTCATGCATCTGTTGCTCCGCCAAAACCTAAACATAAAGATAAAAGGATGTCATTTGTATCCTATCTTCGTATAGCCGTTGGTATAGCAGAATTAGTAGCTATAATAGCTCTTGAGTTTGCCGCTAATGCTATTACGTTATTTACACAATCTGCATGAACTGTACCTCTAGGAATTATGGGTATAGGTTTAGCCTTTGCCGGAATTAACGCCGCAATAGATACTGCTAATGGAGACATGTCATATCTTAACCTTGGTATAAACATAGCCTCAGCTGTTATCCCATTATATGGTGAAGTTAGAGCTGCAAGTAAATTAGTCAAACTTGCCGAGACTACTGGTGCAGCCAAAGCTGCCATGTATCTTAAGAGTGCGGAACAGGCATATGTCGACAGTGTAGATTCTGAAGTATTAGTAGCTGTAGGTATTATAGATCACGTTCCCGAAGGAACTGGTATAGATTTAGATGCAATAATAATGCCTCTATCACATACAGATAAGAAAGCATTTGTTAAATTCGTACAAGATACATCTGCGTATGAAGGAACACTTTGAGATAAGATGTTGGATGATGCTTTATTAGGACAATCTGAAATATCTAAAACAGCTCAAGCTAAATTAGTACGTATGAGTAAGCGTGCTAGAATTAGTGGTAGAGCTGATGGTATAACTCGAGAATCAGCAGATTGATTCACATTAAAAGGTAGATATAGAAAACTATCGCAAATAATTACTAAACAAGAAGGTGAAGTTAATGGTGGTAAAAGTATGTTGCGTCAAATATCAGAAGACGCTCATGGTAAACTTGTAACTAGAATTCAATTAGAAAAAATAATAACCCACCAAATGAGTGGTGACGTTTCTAACGATATGATTAAGATTGCATTAGGTGGATCTGTTAAATTAACTAAGAATGAAATAGGGCAAGAAATAGCTCATGAAACACTTGATCAATTATTTAAGAGTATGAGATATGATGATAGATTCATATTCAGTAAATTAGTTCATATGGCTGGAATTGTTGACGATAAAGAATTTGGTAAGATATATAAAATATGATGAGATAGTTTAAGTGATTATACTCGTACAGGTATTAGTAGAACTATGGAACGTAGAATGGCCCGTCACGGTTCTAAAAAGATGTTACGTATTAAAGGTAAAGATAGTTTCGAACAAATACAAGATATTATGTTTGTTGCACGTGGTCTTCGTACTCGTGCTACTATGAAGTCTTCACTTAGATATATTGGATCTAAAAACTTCAATGCTAAGTTTGTTCAAAGAGCTCAGATGATTGACCCCAACGATGTTGGTCGTGCTCCAGTTGAAGCTGCTTACCAATTCTTACGTCATAAGATTGATAAACAAATGGCTAAGATTGGTGAGAGACAGAGTCAGAATCTACGTAAGTTCTATCATGGTATTGGTGATATTAAGAAAGCCTTTAAAAATTCAGGTGGTAAACTTATGCGTGCCAATAGATATATGATAGGATTAAAAGTTCTTATACCTGGAGAGCCTTATAATGTTGTATTATTCAAATTTAATAAGTTCTTCACCAAAGGTACTGGTTATAATAAAAATGGTAAGCCTGACATTTTAGTTAGGGCTACTGATAAAGATATTATAAGATTGCTAAGCCCTGCTAAAGGTGATGGTGTAGATTACTATTGATCACATGGTAAACGTAAAGGATGACTTACACGTAGAGGTGGTAAGCGTGCTGGAACTAATGCTATGGAACTATCGGGTAAACTATCATTATTCTTAACATTTGTACCGGTTCCTGCTTTAAGGAATCTACTTTCAATTACTTCTAACTGAGTTGAGAATGTATCTGATATATCTCATGGCAGCTGATCTAAGAAGTGAGTTACCAAATTCTCAGCTTCATTCGAAAGATCAGTGATTAACCGTAGTGGTAGATTAATGTCACGTGTTGTATTGGGTGGAGTTGCTAATGCTGTTATGGGATCATCTAAAAGTGCAGTTGTATCAATGATTGGTAGAAATGCTGGTCGTGAACTACAAAGAACTACCTCAGTTGTATTACATCAGTTTGAAGGTAGAAGTGCTGATGGGTCATTTAAATTTAAAGTTGCAAAAGGTTCTACATTTATGTCAAACAGTGCTAAGGGACTAGGAGTTTCACTAAGATCTGGACTTAGACGTAATGCAAGAAGATCTAAATCTAGAGCTACTTCACTGAATTCATTTAGAGTTAAAGCACAACAAATTAGACGTATCCCAGGTGCCGTAACACCAAACCAAATATTTAATCCCAAAAAACTTGGTAAAATTAAGGTATAATTTCAATGAAAGGCGGTATTATGTATAATATTGATGAAGGTAAAAAACTAGTAACTGAATGAGGTTTATCTCGTGATCATTTTAATAATGGTAGATGAGGAAACAACTTCGGTAAGTTTAGACTATATAGATCATTGTTTGGTATCTGAAGTAAAAAAGTTTGTCATGATGGATCAGTTCCATGTAAAACTAATGATAAGACTAAATTCGATATAGTAAATGATGATGATAGAAGTTATGAAGAAATAGCTTTAAGATATATTTATGCATTGTACGCTCAATTCCCAATTCTTAGAATCCTAGGATTTAAAGGATTACACAAGAATGTTCAAGACAAACTTAGAAATGGTATTCAATTAGGTATAGCCTTTGGATTATCAAACCGTATTATATTAGATAGATTATCAACTATGACACGTACTGGTACATCATTAAATATTGATGCAGAAGCTGTGGGATATATAGTACCACTTGAGATGTTCGGTTCACAAGGAGCACAAATGATTCAAAACTCAGGAATCATGCAATACGAAATTGTAAAAACAAAAGATGAGTTAGAAGTATTAACTAAGCAAGGTAACATAATCATATTAGGAAAATTTGACGAAACACTTATTCCTGACATAGACATAAAAGGAGGTCCATAATGAGATATGTAGTATTTAAAGATAAAATGTATATTCCCAGTGTCAACATTGATGGTACTGACTATTATGCTCCACTAGATAACCTACATTTAATATT
Source organism: Cyathermia naticoides (assembly GCA_033042655.1). Classification (NCBI taxonomy): domain Eukaryota; kingdom Metazoa; phylum Mollusca; class Gastropoda; order Neomphalida; family Neomphalidae; genus Cyathermia; species Cyathermia naticoides. The sequence continues at coordinate 13,574 of JAUTWP010007791.1, forward strand.
AGGTTCACAAGAATCTGTCAATGCTGATCAGTATGGTTTAATAACTAAAGACGCTGCCGAAGAATTAATTAAACAAGGTATTGCATCAATACATACGCCTATTGGTCAAGTTGAAGTATTAAGTACTACTGATGCTATGGATAAAGTTAATACATTTAATAATGGAGGGGACTTACAACTTACAGATGGAACTGTTTATAATCAAGGTATCGCAAATACAGGTGATACAGTAGCTTTTATAGCTGCACCAGGATCAGCATTTCATATGGAAATGTTAGGTGTAGATAAGAATTTACATTTAACACCTTATACATCAAACAATACAATAAGTGATTGATTAAATGATTTACAAGTAGAGGTTGATATTAATACCAATGATATTCAAACACTTGAAGCTAAACATAATGATTATTTAAAGACTGATGGGTCAAGACAAATGGATGCGGGATATACACCAGTACATGATCAAGATGTTTTAACTAAGAAGAA
>JAUTWP010007902.1:0-14058 GCA_033042655.1 Cyathermia naticoides
TTTTTAAGTTTTATTTACTTATTAAAGTGGCAGTGTCTGGTTTTTTTATATATATATTTAACCATTTAAAATATATCTAATGTTTGTTTGATTCACACCACGCTCCATACTTCTGACGCAACGATCACCTGTACTGTATTTAGATCACGAGAAATTTAGATCACGAGAAAAGCGTGTTGTTTCAGCTATGGCTGTCAGTCAACCCGCTTCTAGATTTTTTGGATTACCGCATGTGGGGAATTGCCATGATGAGATCACGTGATATTCTATTTATGGAGTAAACTGGCTACAAAGCAACAGCAGTTAAAAATAGCACAATTCGTGACCTTTGTACTGTCAAGTCATAGAAACAATGGCTTCTCGATTTGAGTATTGCATTTTAGTACTGGGACGATATTATTTGATAGAAAAGTCGCACAAATTTATTAAAACTGTAGTTTAGTTTTGTTTGTAGTTTTCATTAGTAAAAGATAATAAACTATAGAAAACAGACACTGCACCTTTAAATCTATAACAATATCATTACACAATATTCATGATCGCTTTGTTGTCTGTGTCACTGTGTATCACTAACTCTGCATGCATAACTGTCACGTTCGTTTTGTGAGACTATTTGAACTGCTTTCAAATTCAATCTCGTCTTCCAGTTCATTTTCTTCTGTTAATTTATCGTTTTCTTTTAGCTCTTTATCGATATAGCTTTTCGATCTTTTTAAAAAATCTGCCAACTTCAGCTGTCTGCTTGACATTTTGTAACTGCAGTGAATATAAGTTCTATTTTAAGAGCGACGAGCCCCGGATGTGTATTTTGGGGTGTACTAAAAACCGGACCGGATGTTCGTTTTGGGACTTGCTGTAATGCAATGACCTCGGAATCTCATTCATGTTAAACGTGATTATTTTAAATTTAAACACAGCGTACAGAACAAAACATACCGGTACCCAGATTTTAACTTTTGATGTTTTGGAAATGTACTCGTGGACGAGTTGTTAATCTGAAACAACTTGCCAAACCCGATTTCCACTCATCATGGACGAGCGGACAAGTGGTTTTCCGGAGCCCTGATGATAATGATATATTGTCTTCAAATTCAATATTGTAAAAGGATATAAGTCTGCAATAAATATTTGAATCGAATTTCAATAATATAAAGCATATGACATGTTTTTGATGCAAATTCTGTGAGATTGCTGTGATACAATTTCAGCATGGTTACGTAATCAGAAAACAGATGCCTTTGTTATGATTTCTCTTGCGCATGCGTAGTTACGAAAATACAAAATGAGCACGCTACAAAATCAAGACTATGACTATGAGTATGAGTATGACACCAGTATTCACATAATTCAGCCTAAATGTGCAGTTTTGTTGAGGCAGACTGAGACATATTTTGCTGTTCCCGTTTTATATTTCAACTATACCTCATTACATGACCAACATATATATATTTTGACCATTGTCGGGGTGGAAACATATTACATATTCAATTCCAATCAGAGATCCATCACACAACAAACTCAGGCAATGGATTTACCATTACCAATTGCACTAGATCAGTAGATCATACTAGATGACATGTTCTCTTTCCTAAAAGTACCACGGAGATAAGACTGCTACAAAGATCTGATATACCAACAAATTATTTTCTTGTAAGTTTTTTTTTAATTTAGTTTCACTTTCAGTCAAACTTTAGTTTAAGTTTAACATAATATAAATATCCATATGAATCATGATATATGCCTAAATTAATTTAGTATACTTTATTGAACTCTACGAAACACTTCGTATAGTCGGAGTAATCTCACGTGTACAACTGGTCAACACAATGTCCTATACATGTGACAACTTCCTTGAATATCTCCGATTTTACTTGACTTTCAGATTTGTAATTTTAACAAAATACCTCGCAGTCAAATAAAAGATTAAATTTAATTACAATACTTACCTATCATTTTGCAAATGGTTGTCACGTTCATTTCGATAACTTCTTGTTCGTAAATTATAATTTTCGGACATTTTGTTGTATATTTTAAGTGAATATGAAAAAATTATTTGGCGTGCATAAGTTTTTGACGCATCAACAGAATTTCATCCATTTCCCGCCAGCTTTTGCGCGCAAGCGCATTGTATTTAAAAACATGATTTTCCTAACAAATAGTTACCGTTTATTTTTCCGAGGCTGTACTGCGTGGATTTTATCTCGTACTCAGTTCAGTCGTTAGCAAGTTCGTTATTTCTTTTTCATTTCTTTTTTAAAGGGACGTAATCACGATTACCATTCCTCAGCAGATTCTTTTTTTATTACGTAATACATGTATAATACTGTATTATTATTAATGTGTTATTTTGTTTAAATAGATGCATGTGTCATTGTAAATTAAACTAGTTTAATAGTAATATTAATAAGAATATTATGGAGAAGGTTTTTTTTTTAATGAAGATTCAAGATGTTACTAATACTACTATAAGAGTCATTTTTATTTTGTCAAGTAATATTGGGGAGGGGGTAAAAACTCAATTTAGTATACCTCCCCTTCCCACGATTAAAAAAAATCACCTAACAGACGTCACCGTAGGCTATATAATAATTATATTATATATTTTGTTATATCCTCTCCTGGTCCAGTCCTTCCCGAACATTTGTAAAATCATAGACCCGCACGTTTTATATTGCTCAAACAGTGGGGGATCCAGAAAATTCATTTGGGAGGGGAGGGGGAGAGTCCAATGACAAGCCTAAATGCCACAAATTCCCAAAACTATTTACACCGTAAAAAATAGAAAAATCGATAAATTTAAGGGGGCTTGCGCCAGGTGCGCCCCATCCCCATGGAACCGCACCTCTCAAAAGCTATGCTATGTGAGAAAGGATATTTATAAACGGTTCTGTAGCCTATGTGGCGGCAGCGTGTTTCCTCTAAAAGAAATGTGTCAAAATGACCATATGAATGACGTCCAATAGACGATGATAAGATAAAAATAAATGTGTTCCAGTGGCCTCGTTAAACAAAACAAACTTTACTCACGCCGTTAGATATATGATTTTCACACGCATTTCCCATTTTTTTTAGCTAGCCTACGTCAGACTAGGCCTACATGCACTAATTTGCCTCATAGTATATGTAATAGGCTACCTCTTGTTATTTTTTGGAAAGAGTAGCCAATGTGGTTCCTTTAAAAAAAAACATACATGTCCGGATGACAATGTGTTTGACGTCCAATGGCTGATGATTAAAAAAAACAATTAATGTGCTCAAGTGACGTCGTCAATACACAAAGCAAAGTGCAACCACTCAAATGCAGTGACATCTTCAAAAATCAAGGCTACTACGACTTTGCCCTTGACTTGTGAAGATGATGCAGTGAGGACATTTTGATTACTCTTGTTCAATATTATATAGTATTTGTCAATGTATCGCACACACGCGCTCTAGCTCTCTCTATCTATACCTCTTCCCTCCCCTGTCGTTTATATTTTGTAATAATAAAAATGTCATAAGATTGGGAGAGATTGTAACTTTAAGCCAAATATTGATCATAAGTTTTATTTTAGTTAATAGTAGCGGATCCAGCTGGAGTGGTCCAGGGGGTCTGCCCCCTTTGAACACCGGCCATGACATTTCCATACTATTTTCATTATTTCCCCAGTCCTATTCACTCAGAAAATACGTCAGAATAATTACCATTTCCGAAAATAATAATTCTTCTGGAAGCCCTAGACACCTACCGTTGGCTTTGCACTTGCGGCGATAGTCTTCGCCCGTCATATTTGGACTCCATGACATTCGGACCCCCCTTTCAGAAATCCCGAATTTATCGGAAAACACTGAATTAGCAGTGGCGGACCAGAAATTCCATTTAGAGGTGGGGTGGGGGCAATGGCGAGCCTAAGTGCCACAAATGTTCACGAAAATATTTCCTATGTAAACAAATTGAAAATTTTAGGAGGGGGGCACCTAGGTCGTCCGATTCCTCTAGATCTCCACTGATTAGGTAGTCCACATTATTGTTTTCTTTCGTTGTTTCTTTTTCTTTAAATAAATCAATCAACATAAATTTAATATTTTATTTTAAAAAAATCTTTTAAACTATTTATTATTATGGTTCATTAATAATATATATATATATATATATTAACTAATAGGCCTAAGCCTAGGGCTAGTCTGTGTAGCCAATTGTTTTGTAGTATAGACCTACAAAGTCGTCGTATAAATTAAAATGCATAAATAAAAACAAATATCAGTACTCTTAGATGGAATATGATAGTTATACAACTAATAACCGCTGATTAAACATTGTGCTTGGGGTGTCAGTGAAAAAATATTCCTTTCCTTTCGTTAAAGTTGGTCACAAACATTTACCGGATGTTACAGAAAATTGCTTTAAAATCCTTCGAACATTAAAAAAAAATTACAGTCAACATACTAAAAGATAACACTTATAATTTAAAAAATATTCATCATAAGTATGACTTACCTAGCGGAAAAAAATATGTTCGTGCCGTGAAATATTGCAATAACGTCAGGTTCTGACGTTGAATTACGGATATTGAACAACACGTTGGATATGTAAGTTTTTACGTTGAAAATGTTCTAAAGGTGTGTGACGTAATAATAACGGCCCAATGATGTGACGTAGTTTGGGCGAATCCTAGCTAACAATGATTTGACGTCAGAATATCTTGGAGAGTGCATGAACAAAAAATACAGATAAAAGAAAAAAAATCTCAAATAAGTTGACATAATTAAATGTTTAAGAATACTTATAATTATTAAATTGTACAATAACAATTCATGTAATAATAAAACAGTTTTATACAGTGGACTCTGTCTAAACCAGACTTCCACGAAGCCGGAATCCTGTCTAAAGCGGACAAACCATTCGGTCCCAAACAAACAGACAAACAGACAAACAGACAAACAGACAAACAGACAAATAAACAGATAAACAAACAATTAGCATGCAAACAATAAACAAACAAATACATGTAAATAGATTATTATACGAGCGTGAGGATTTTACAAAAATTATGAAACGAGTTTGTAGATTGTGCGAGAGCGAGGAGAATCAGTGGCGGATCTAGGAGGGCCGGGTCACCCCCATAAATTAATCAATTGATTTTTATCACCATCGGCTATTGGACGTCATTCATATGGTCATTTTGATACCTTTCTTTTAGAGAAAACCCTCTCTCCACATAGGCTACTCTTTTTTTCGATAAGCAGCAATGGATCTAGCTTTTATATATATGCACTTTCCCAAAGACAGGACAACACATACAACGGCCTTTGGTGAACCAGTTGTGGGGCACTGGTTGGAACGGAAAATAGCCCAAACTGCAGATGGGTCCACTGAGACGCTACCCAGGACAAGAAGCGGTTTATATTTTCGGGAACGTTTGTGGCAACTATAGGCTCATGCCATTGGGATGCCCCCTAAATGTATTTTCTGGATCCGCCCCTGGGAATAACTTATAATTTGCCTACAATTCTCACGCTGTGTGATAATTTCTTTATTATTTTAAATGAAAATTGTCTTTAAACTTACAGAATAAATGGCGACGTTGTTAATAACTACACAAAGATCACGATTCTGTGACCAGTGGCGGAACCAGAAATTCCATAGGGGGGAATGACAAGAAAAAATGCCACAAACGTTCCTGAAAATATTTCCAATGTAAACAATAGAAAAATAGCCTGGATCCGGCACTGTTGACGTCATTAATTTATCATTACATACCCAAAGACGTTGTAAAAGTGCAATGTGTTTACCCTAGACTTAATCGTACGATTACACAGGAGCGGCAAACAGAAATAGGTAAACCGCACGGTTTTTTGCAATGATCTATTATGGACCAGAATAATATATAACAATGTAAAAATATTTTTTTATTATTTAGAAACTACTAGTATCTTCATTTGGTGTATTTAATGTTATTAATAACTATTCACGAAGGTCAATCGATCGTTACATTCTATGACGTCATTTATCAATGCATAATTATGATGTTGTAAGGGTGCGCAATTCAATTCAATTCAATTTATTTTGTACAAACACGTCTCATGGAGTAGGTACAAATACATGAAAATACAGTTTTAAAAATATGTACACGCACAATAGCAACATTTACAAACACAACAACAACAACCCACATTTAAACATTATCACACACATTATCGCATGAAATCGTTATTACACGGGTGTATTACCAATTATATTTCCCTGTATATTTTGAATTAGGCCTATATGGATAATAAATAGATCTACATGTAGTCGATTCAACAGAAAGTCGTTTCAAATGTTACATAGTTGTTTAGAATATTGTTTGATCAAAAGTAAACAAAGACAAAAAATAAATAGATATTATTATTCACATTCATTAGCGATAAACACATTTATTTTGACAATAATTGTTTATTTGGTAGTTCATATTAATTTTTATTTTTATTTTATATTGTTCCAAGTGGAATGATTGAAAAAGCGTCTGCAGCAACAACAAGAGCTTGATTCTGATTGGTTGATTATCAGCTGTGTTCAAACTATCAGGCGGCAGTGCTTTGCCTGTGGACATCCCAGGTCCTAATTTGACAGTAAAACGTAACGTGGACATATTTTATGGACCTATATTTTGGAGATTAACATGGACCTGGGACATTAAATGATATATTAAAAAAAATTCGTTGATTGAGAACCCTACATAACTTCTGGAGGGCTGCAATCTCGGAGCATCTGTGGGATTTTGTTCAACCAGTCACCATTGTTTGTACAACTCGATAGGAATTGCTCTCAACACATCAAGCTAATCAAAACAGGAACTTTACCAATCATCTATCAACAGCAACATTTTGTTTATGGACTTATTAATTAGATGATACACTCAGTGCACCTGCGTGGAATTTTTAATTCACAAGAAGATTTGAATCGGATTCTGACGATCTTAAATGGGATTATGAATTTACGTGTGGGTGTGACATTTTATAGAGCATGACATCAAAAAAAGTTTTAAAATCATCGTTACGAATACCACTTGGTACCTTATCGACAAGCAACATGGATTCAGAAGTTACAGTGGGTTCGCCTATGTCAACTCTTGCTTATAATTTAAGTGAATTGTCTACAGGAAGGTAAGTGCAATTCGGTCAACGTGAAACTTTCCCACTCTTCGTAGCGCAAGTTGAAACACGTTTCATTGACATTTGACAGCTGGGTCTAAAACATGTACAGAATTGTTTACATTTTTAATTCATTGTTTCACAATGCTATTTTATTATTATTATCACATTGCTATTTCATTATAGTTTCCCAATTTAATATTGATTCAAATTAATGATTGGTTTATAAACTCATGAACTGAAAGTGAAAATTAAAGGATCAAATCTTTTTAAATCACTTCATAAAATTTATTTTGATATTTTTCTTTTTCATAATTAATTATTGATCAAGCCAGTTGTACATCTAATTAACTTTACATATCCATGAGAGTGTTTGTACAATAAATAGCAGTGGCGGATTCAGAAATTCCATTTAGGGGGGCCCCAATGACAAGCCTAAGTGACACAAATGTTCCCAAAAATATTTACGTGAAAAATCGCAAAATTTAGGGGGGCCCAGTCCGGGAAAAAAAGACTAGATTTGCAACTGAATTGAATATATCAACAGAACATGTTATCAACTCCCCAAATTTACTAAATAAAAATGTGCTAATATTTTACATTAAATAATCAATTTATTGCATAATTTGGCATGCAAATTTTTGTTACTAGACTAGTAGAGCATATAATTATAAAAATATAATAAGTAAATTATGAACCATATTAGGAATAATAATTGTGATGATAATAAATTAGATTTAACTGGAATGGGGCCACTGGAATACATGAAAATAAAAAGTGACCTCTCAGTTATGTACACATTTACAGGACAGGACACATTGTTTAACGTCTACCGTCAGAGCCAGGCTGTTATAGCAGATGCCTCTCACAGGCAGTTTATATTTTTATCCATTCACTGCGTCCGGGACAGGAAATACATACACATTTAACTAAAAAGTTAAGCTTTTATAGTTTTGCCAATATTGAATAATTGTCTTAAAATCGGTCCATCCTAACAAGAAAGATCACACGCATAATAATTAAGTGTGTATACATGTATTAATATTATTTAATTGATCTAGAACTTAGACAGTTGACATAATCACAGATAAAAGAAAGAAACATTGGAGAATATCCATGTAATCTTAATTTTTTTTACCATGGCGACTCATTTGAACAAGCTGATTTTGTGTGTCTGTTTCTGATCAGATTAGTTCCTAAAATGCTTCAGGCCTCTGAAAATTATCTAGATGTATGTAAAAAATCTAGTTTGCATTTAAACTCCATGTATCTTTCATTAACTAGTGCATTGTTTTACTCGAAGAATTTTTGTATGGCTATCAATAATAGACTGGCTGTCAATTTACGACCCTTGATCTCTATTTATATCGTGAGAAATCCTGAATAAAACGGCTGTCCGAAAACTAATGATCGGACGATACTAAATTGTACATTCATAATCATAAATAATTTTTGTAATAATACATTATGTTATAATAATTTCAGAGGAACACCTAAGCGTAAATTATCGCTATCAAGTGTAGACACACCGACTGACTCGAGCAGGCCAACTCCAGAACGCATGTCATCAACAGAATCAGGTAACTACTTGTGATTCATGTTTTAACAAAAACAAAACATGTATAACATATATAATTATATTTGTAGAATTTAAACATCTTAGCAGTGGTCAACATTTGTTTTACCACTATCCCAAAGAAATTTCACAAAGCACTATCCCGTCTAAAAGAACGTAGTAGTAGGATCACCTTAGCGGTACTGGTACTGATGAATGTGAAGAAACTTGTTCACATGTACAGACCAAAAACCAGAATATTGTTGCAGCCAGAAAATCGAAGAATGAATAGTCACATGAGAATTTTGAATTTAAAACTAACCTTTTTAGTAGAAACGGTGCACCCCATCCATGTACATGTATGTGAGCCCTATTCATAAATATTTAAAATGCATAGGGCCATTCTAAAACATATTTTTGTTTGTCCATTTTCGACTTTGAATTTCAAATGTGTGTAGGTAGGAAAAATCTTTCTTTTTATTGGCTCAATGCAATTTTAGATACACAATTTATAAATTGAAATTGGTTAAGCCCTAAAAAAATATTTTTCTCGGAAAGTGGTCAAAAAAGATTTTGACAGTCCAATTTTTCTGGGTCAATCAGGTAAGGACAAACAAACTTAATTTTTAATTGCCTAGCTATTTTTTTAATTTTTTTTAATTCTTTCTTTTCTTCTTCTTTGTTTTACAGGAGTTGGGATTTTTTTTTTGAATGCTCAGTACAAATAATTTTGCAAATGGTAAGGGGTTTGTAGATTTGGGAATGTTTTACTTCTCTTTTTTTTAGTAATTATAATTTAACATAATTTATATACACTGTTCAATATTCAGGTGAGTGGTACACACTAAAATCATGTAGGACTCACTACTTTGATAGTATATGAGTATTGTCACTGATTTATGTTTTATCTGTGACACACAGTTTGGCTCAGTTGAATTGTTATAGAGCTCTGTACTAGGAGTGGGAGGGATGGAATCTCACTCAATTGGTAGAGCATTTACCTGATTGAAAAGAGTTGCCTATGTGGCAGCAGGGGTTTTCCTTAAAAGAAATGTGTTAAAATTACCATTTTTAAGATAAATATCAACAAATGCTCTAGTGGCGTTGTTAAATAAAACAAACTGGTCTACCACTAGTTTATCATGTAGGAACGTGAATATAAAATTATATTCACGTTCCTACATGATAAACTAGTGGTAGACCACGGACTGGAACACGAAAATGAAATAGCCCAATGAGTCCATTGAAATTAATATATCAGTATCATACAATCCATTACACCACTTCATGAATCATACTAGTATTTAGTTTAAATGAGTTTTAAGTATCTTTGCTGTTTTAAAAGCAAACATTCCTTTCATTTAAACCATTTATTAGGTATGATTTATTGTTGTCTTACAATTACTTTATAAACTGTGAACAAAATTTTTGAAGATTTATGATCCCTTGGATGTGGATTCAAGTTCTGAGTTTATTACTTGTTGCTGAAAATTTATTAACATAGAGCTATCTTTTATAGTCTTCTCGACTTCACAAGGCCTGTAATTTATCATTGCTTAATTAATGTTTCAAAATTTGTCTTTGAAATTACTACTACTAGTACTCTAATTATTTAATATGTAGATTTTATTTTCCAAACACATACTCCTCTGTGAACTATACAAGTATACATGTATTTATAGCAGGCACCCCATTGTTACATACGAATGACCATGTTGTCTACATGGGTAGCATTGAATTACGGTTGCTGTGGTCATGGGTAGTTTTGACTTACAATAGCAGCAGTCATGCAGTGGGCTAATCTCCATGGCAAATTAACACCTCTGTCAATAGCATTGAATTGCTGTTTCCATCCTGAATATTGTCTGGTATTTATTTCTTTTAGTTTGACAGGTGCCCTCTCACTTTATCCTCACAGCTACTATGTAATGTTGTGACATGTTATGCAGCAAAAATATTCAAATTTCATAAGTTATTCAGCGACGGTTTTCTTTTTGGGGGTGGGGTGATTTTTAAAAACAATTGTAGAAAAACATTTTTTTTACTTCATGTATTATTACAAGTAATGTCAATGTATCATTAGTTCTTAGTTTATCCAAATTTGAAACTTTTTAACAAATTAAAAAATATTTATAGTTCAGTAGTAAATATCAAAGTAAATGTATCGTTTCAGACCTCAGGCTATATGTAGGTCTAATTGTATCTTTAACTGTATTTTAAATTTGTAAAATTTTGTTTCTAGATAATAATTAACAATAAAGAACAAGATTTCAAAATTAATTGAATTTAGATTCAAATTCGTTTTTTTCAAAATGATTTAACATTTTGTCAGGACTATAACATTTCTGGTGGCATATGCATGAAGAGTGTTTAATGCATGTAACCGCGTTTATCTGGTAAACCCGGATATTTTGCATGTAACGTATATGGAGTTAAACACATTTAAATTTATGCAATCTTTGCGCATATGGCCCTAGATGGGTAATAATATGTATGTAGCTTTTGGCTACAACTTGGGTTATTATTTGAAATTAGGTGGAACTTTATATTCTGTACAGTATATATAGGCTACAGTATGGTCCGGTTTTTAGGTAGCACCACATTCGTATAACTGGTATCTGACTCATTCTGAGGTTGATCAGTCTTAAAATAAAAATGGCAGCTATCATCTATGTCACATGATACTATGTGGCTTAGATTTTCATCTTAGTTTGTCCACAAAGTGGCAAAACAAAACAAGCTTGTGTAGAAATGCATTTAGCTGAATTTCTGCTGTTTATGCTGGGCAACTTTCAATCCACTGTGACATTACTGATGTTGCAAACTGTGCAAAACAAAGTTTTCACAAACTTAACCTTGGGCTATATGACTTGTTTGGAGACAGGATAAAATCATGTCCATCTGTGTTTATCTGAACTATTCAGTGGATACAAGTAATTTTTAGGTTATACATACATATTTATGTTAATTGCTTATAATTATTAATTCCATCTAAAGTTATATATTATGTATACATATGTACATACATGTTTATTGTATTGAATGCCCAAAATTAGTGGTTTATTTTCAATTTAATTTTTTAGAAGTAATTTTTATTTTTAAATCAGAAGTAATCACGTAAATGGAATATCATCTTTAGAATTGTTGTAGTATTCGTATAATTATGTATATATAAACTGACCCACAAAAGAAACGATACCAACATTCTGAGAGACTACTGAAGAAAAAGCCAAAACATGTTGATGTTCAAAAGATTTATATTCGTGAGACTGAAATTTTGTTTACAACATGCCAAAGCATCATACTAATTAAAACAATCATTTAAACATCCAATGGTGCATATTCATGCTTTGGGTTTTTTTCAGTGGTCTCACAATCTTGGTATCGTTTCATTTGGGGGTCAGTATATTATTTTGAGCAGGATGTAGCTCAGTTGGTAGCGTGCTCGCCTTTGAATCGGTCGGTCATTGGATCGATCCTCAGTGGACCCATCTGCAGTTTGGGCTATTTTCCATTCCAACCATGCTCCACAACTGGTTATCAAAGACTGGTATGTGCTATCCTGTCATGGAAAGTGCATATAAAAGATCCCTTGCCGCTTATTGAAAAAAGAGTAGAGTATGTGGGGGAAACGGGTATCCTCTAAAAAAATGAATCAAAATGAACACATGAATGACGCCCAATAGCTGCTGATAAGATACAAATCAATGTGCTCTAGTGGCGTCGTTAAACAAAACAAACTTTTAGTCTGGGACCCCCTTTAATTTTTCAGACGCCCCAAATTGCTCTCAAATTTCTTTATATATTACTTTTTGGATTGAGCAAATAAATATAATTAATTAATTCTCGTCCTGACGTGCAATATTATTTAAAATTAAATAAAAAAATACTTTATTTTACTAAATTTAATTAATAAACCATAGTATTTTTTTCTTCTTTCCCCCTTCCGCCCCTGGGGAGGCATGCTTGAACACTTTTGTGATGTAAGCACGTTAAAAATATGACCTGACCTGATGACTGTCTGTTTCACAGCCGAACATGCTACCACTTGAGCTATACCCTACTGTATTATTTATAACATGGTGGCATGAATGATGAAGATTTATTGATTACTTCACATTCAAGAAGAGCAGCTCTGCCATTTTCCAATTATTATTATTATTAAATGGTGCTAACTGCTTGACCTCACATTTCAGCAATGAAATTGAATTTTCTACATTTTATCATTAAAACCTACTCAGCTGTTACTCGCCTAAAGCTTTATTGAGAAATAATCTGAAGGCCATTTTAATTAGGTTACAATAAAAAAAATCATGGATATTTAATTTGAAAATTCTTTGGGTATTCTGTTGAATGTAAAAATCTTCCAGATTGCAGGTATAAATCGTATATATTCCAGATTGTGTAATTTGAAAGAGGCTATTAGACTATTATTATTACAATTTAATAAGAGGAATGTAGCTCAGTCATTATCGTTTTGCCTATCAATCAGTCAGTCGTAGGATCGATCCTTCTCAGTGGACCCAGCTGCAGTTTGGGTTATTTTCTGTTCCAACCAGTGCTCCACAACTGGTTGATCAAAGGCTGTTGTATGTGAGTGCATATAAAAGATCCCTTGCTGCATATCGGAAAGAGTAACCTATGTGGCGGCAGATGGTTTCATCTAAAAGAAATGTCAAAATTACCGTAATGTATGACATCCAATAGCCGTTGATAAGATAAAAATTATTAAATAAAACAAACTTTACTTCAATCCTTCTCTGTGGACCAATCTGCATGTCAAAGGCGGGCGCGCTATGGTCTCGGCTACAGCCCGCTCCCTTACTGTGTGTATAAAAATGTAATTAGTTTGGCACCAGTTGCTCTTCATCACGCTTTCCTGGTGACTTTTCAATACTGGATGATATTATTTGATAGAAAAGACGCACAAATTTATTAAAACTGTAGTTTTGCTTGTATTTTTCGTTAGAAAAAGATAATAAACTATAGAAAACAGACACTGCACCTTTAAGATTTATAAAAATAATTGCATGTCATTATTCAACAAACATTATTTCGTACCAGATACAATCTGATAGCACAAGGGGGAGGCAGATTGTGATAGAGGGGCGGGCCGCCCCCCTTAAATGGACCAGCGAGAACAAATAAAACAAACCTTTTTGCATAAAAAGTGTGTATAAAAATGTAATTACAGTTTCACTGTTTGACACCAGTTGCTCTTCATCACACTTTCCTGGTGACTTTCCAATACTGTAGATCCTCATCTTTGCAATGAGTCACCCAATCTCTTAACACCATCCCACTGCCCCTTGGGACAATACATCAACAGATTTCACCATTAGTGATTACTCAGTGCAGGAGCGGGATGTAGCTCAGTGGATAGCTTGCCC